>JXSR01S030098.1:11420-26162 GCA_000969725.1 Ophiothrix spiculata | reverse complement strand
CAATGTGTATTCCAGATCTCGCGATCGATATTACAAAATCTTGGTTGCGATATTTTTTTTTATTAACGTGACCTGCCAATAAAGCCGACTTTGACCCTTATTATTTGAACAAGGAGAAAGCAAATGCAAATTGGGAAGGGGGGTATGAATTTTTTTATTTGTTCCTTTATAATGTGAGTGATTTTAAGACATACAAATTTTAACCCCTACATCAATCTTGTTTTATAAGATAAAAAGACGTCAGTTTGGTCGATTCCACTAGCAAAAATATGAAAACTCAGATTGATGAAATTTTGAAAATATAGTTTGCCTATAAGACTTTAAAACTGAAGATAAAACAAGGAGAAATAAATACGCTGATGTGGTGTATGAAAGGTACCTAATATCGGCTCTTTATACTTGCCTGCGATTTGTATTGCGAATACCAGGCACCAAGATTTCGATAACCAGCACCTTTGTCACAACGGGTCATCTGATACCAGCAGCGTGCATGTAGCTCAGACCTTGCGCTTTGAATGGCTCGCCGGCCCTCGCAGTGCTGAAATATATTGCATTTCATGTGAAAATTAATGAACCTGACATGTTTTGACTGAGAAGTAACCTTTTGGGTTCTTTTATATAAATTATGTCCAAAATTTGTGAATTCCTGACAGTGAATAATTGAAGAAAAATCAACACGCCACGGCAAAAACAAATGTAGAAATTTACAAAACGACTATGACGGGATTCGAACCCACGACCTCCTGCATGAGAAACTTATGTTATCACCGCTTCGCCACGGAACTGGCTTGTGAACTATTGGCATTTATTAACTATATCCTACGTATTCAAAGCTGTTGTTTACGCATGCGCACTGATCAATATACGGTCAAAGTTCACGACAATTTCAGTGTGATTTGACACACAAGAGTAATCATCTACATCAAATCTGTTATATCAATATTTATCGTAAGATTTTCGGATGAATAAACACATAAAGGTTCAATTTTTTTTTCAGCAGTACAGTTAAAATATATAATACTGGTAAGTATTAATTTTAGCTTAAATTTTGAGACCCAATTTTATCGCTCTTGTTCAAAATTAACACTCCGGTAAATGTCTTGGTATTGGACATATATTTTAAAAATCCTCACTTTTTAAAATTGTAAAATGTTTTTTTAAGACTTTCTTTTATCTGCTCTTCGTAAAATTTTCTGAAATTCAGACTTCTTTCAGAGATTTAATTCGATTTTAAAATCTTGTACTCAGCCGTATGAATATTCATACCCATCGCCTAGATAGCGATACTGGTAGTTTTTCATGCATGAAAGAATAGAAACCATGCGACATTTACGGGCGCTGATATCAGACTTGTAGTCGGTATTATATAGTCACTTTCGAAATCGATATAAACATATTCAACGATTTATCGAAAAAAATATCTATATAAAATTTTGGCCACTCGATGACGTTCAAAGGGATTTTTTTCTAAAATGTACAACTTAGTCCTAAATTTCATAAAGATGTCAGTCCTGTTGACTCGAAGTTTTGATATGCCACGGTTTTATCTACAATTGTAACCTACAATTTGAAATGTACCAAGTTTTTGCCAATTCTTGAGGCAGGTATCCAACTCATGAAATTCCTCTCTGTAATGTTGAATTATTGCGAGTTTTCCGTAAAGTGGCTTCATGTCAAAAGCTCGATTCCCCAATGTTTTTTTTTGGTACGATTTTAAAAATTGTTTTGTACTTGGTGGCTTTATCTAATATTGTATATATATTAAAGTCAATTCCCGAATCAATATTTTCAATATGTCACTGATAAAACAACCAATCAATTGATTTGCAAAATCATTATCTTAAAAACTAATTGATTGAACACCTTTCACCTTTTTAAGGGTCCCAAATGACAGTAATTGATATCGATTATGACATTATGACAGATATTGTAATCTAGTATTTAATGCCAAATACATAGTAATTGGTATTGGTTTCACCACAAATATAATCATAAGTTTAGAAGTCAAGGTTTTTAGACACTTAATTTCCTTTCTAGTAGAAATCAGATCCACTCCCCACTACAACAGGCAATCTGCATGATATGGATAAGTACAGAAAATGATTCCTGATAGCAGACATAAAACACCTTGTGCAATTTGGTACTTCCGTTTTGCATAGATCAAACTGAAAGTAAGTCTGCACCCCCGGGGGGGGGGGGGGCACTCAAATTTCGAAATGTAGGGGCAATAGGTGAGAAATGCGTTAAAAAATAGGGGGTCATTCGGTGTAGAGGGTAAAAAAATGGGTAATTTCGAGCAATTTGTTGGCAAGAGTAGAAACAGGGTCATTCGGTGTAAGTTTTTGAATAAAATATACCTTATTTTGACATTGACGAAATCGCTGATCTTCGAAATTTTCTTAAAACTTTTAAAAAAATCGACAAATTGAGTGAAAAAAAGGGGTCATTCGGTGTAGGTTCTCAAAAAATCAGGACAATGGATGAGAGTCGCTATAAAAAAGAGGATTGTAAGGTTGACTTTCAAAAAAATAGGGGGTCATTGGGTGACAGCTCAGTGAAAAGGGGGTCATAGGGTGAGAGCGGAGCCAAAAAAAGGGGGGCGGGTCTATCGACAGGAGCATGACGCGTGCCAATATATGGGACTGCCCCCCCCCCGGGTCTGCACCACAGTATAAGTAATATAGGTAAAGGGTTTTTCAATATTGGTGATACATCCATATGCATTGCCTTGAGGCACATCGGTTATCTGCAAGAAAACATTGCTTGGACTTTGTAAACCCTGACATGAATTGATGCCCTAAACATTCTCCAAAAGTGCTAATCTTAAACGATTTTTGCTAGCATAATAAAATAATTTACGAATGTCGAATGGCTTTGTGAACAAACGAGTTTTAGCGAGTTTTCATAATTCAAAAATAGGAATTATGTCATAACGTATCCTACCTCCTCTGAATAGTTCTGTATTAATGAAAAAAAGTGAAATGAATATCATGTAATTTTCTATAGACGGCTCTCAGCCACGGTTTTACTTCGAACATTAAATTGGCTCAAGCTTTTTGTGTAAATCAAACTTAAGAACAGTACTGGATTATTTCTGTAATGTCCTGAATTGAACGATGTAAAAAGTAAAAAGTTTATCTAAATTTTGTGCCCGGATTGGATCATCTAGCTTTTAGAATAACATTGATATAGTTCATAAAATCATTAAATTTGAAATACAAATCTGTGGAAATCATCTGCTTTTACAGTTACCATAAGTCTTTGAATAAATATTAAAAAGCTTACAATAGTGTATCCGTATCGGGGTACATCCTATCTCTGCGGTCTTTTAAACACAGAATTCTTGAGTCCATGAACATTTATGAATGGCTGTAAGACTTTATAAAGTCAGTAACTATTAAGATCTAAAAAGTATGTTTGCAATCGCATTGATGCTCGTTAGATTGCTTTTATCGGACAGTTACAGTAGACCTTTAACCAGTTTTAAGGGAACGTCACATCGCTTGTTACGTCTCTTCTCACGTTTCTTTCAACCACTAAATCCGGTGAAATTATCTTAGTGTGAAAAACCCTTGTTTCTTACTTACGGTCATGATAATTTTAAACCTAACGTTGACAAAAATGTTGCTAATATTATTGCTCAGACTCTTGGTCATATCTGTTTTTGAACTTTTGAAACAGCTAAGCAAATTTCCGATATACAATAAAAGTTCTTTTAGTATAAAACACCTGAAGGGGGCAAAAGTAAAACATCTAATAGAACTGTGAACTTGTTTGCCACTCATGCTGATATACAAGGTACAGAAATACTCTTGCTGAGGGATGCACTCTACCATATGAAGTGTCCAAAAATTCATAAAAATTGCATTATAATTGAGGCAAGTCATGTATGATAACATGTACTTTGAAAATGTTGGTTTATTTTTTCAATGCAGTTTTGATTCAGCTAAGTTGATCTCCAGCTTTAAAATTGCAGAACATTCTACTGCCATACATACGGATAACTGATCATAATTTCAGGAAATTTGTTCAAAATATTTCGGTCGCAGTATATCGGCATATTTTTGTGACGTTCTGCAGGTAAAATATTACTTAAAATTACTTAAAACTTGTTAATTTTGAAGTTAATGATTTTATGTGATTTTTTTTTGTAATTACATTGGAGTTTCAATTATACTCTATAAATATTTGGATCTAGTTTATTCGACTTTTTAAAATGCCCACAAGGAATACATTGCCAATAATAAGACCATATTGCTTTCTCCACAAATGCATAACGGATTCAAAATTTAAACATTAAGCTACTCCTAAACAACCAGGCAAGATGTCTTAAGTGAAT
The DNA here is from genome assembly GCA_000969725.1 of Ophiothrix spiculata. Lineage (NCBI taxonomy): Eukaryota > Metazoa > Echinodermata > Ophiuroidea > Amphilepidida > Ophiotrichidae > Ophiothrix > Ophiothrix spiculata. The sequence goes on along the minus strand of JXSR01S030098.1, from coordinate 21,823 downwards.
CCCAGTTAAGCCAACACACACCCTGGCTCAACATCACAGACAGAAGTTGATATGAATTAGATCTCTGCCTTAGGAGTCGGTTAGAACTTGTGCATTTCCAACCAGAAACAATCAATGCATATCTGAGCTTCAAAACAGGATGAGACCTTGTATGAAATTTAGAACTTAGGTATACGGAAATCGAGCAGGATAAATCAAGAAAAAGAAAATACATTAATGGTCATCGGGTCAGGACTCACGGCATACAAACCTGCGTATATTTGTATCTTCTTAATTTACAGCGGCGTTGTTTTTAATGCACGCACGACAACGAAACTTAAAAATATAGTTCCAACGAAATACATAGTGTAATGTTATAAATTAAATAACTAGTTCAAAGATAGTAATATAATGCGCCCATTTATAATCATATGGTTTGATTAACCTTTGAAACAAAAATAAGGTTGTCAGCCGTGGCGTGGGAATACAATTTAAATAGTCTATTCCCAGTTCAAATTGTCATTATGTTTACAAGATCTTAATGGAACTGGAATACATTTATAGTGGTATCCGAACAGAATTTTTTTAAAAGAAATCTTGAAACATTTTCATCTCATGTTTACATTTATATGTAAAATCAGGACTATTAATATTTTATCAAAAACTTCACAATTTCGTGGGTTTAAATCGAACTTGCTTTGAAGCCATACGAATGACTAATTATTTTCAAACAAAGAACTAGGGATATTTTTCATTTGATAATCTCAAGTGTCTTCTTCAAAAAACAAAACAAATTAAGGCAAATTATCCTCGGTTTGATATAATTCACCTTGCTACAAAAGTTGGATTGCAATCAATGATGCTACCATTTTGTGTGTCATAATTAGTAATAATTTGTAATTTTATATTGTATATTTGGACTTGTAGAAATGGATCTTTTAAGTGGCTCTAACAGGCAGTTGTTTTACAAATAACATGCCTTTAACTAATTTAATTGATTAATAAACAAACAAACAAATAAATAAACAAAACAGTTTGAAATCATTCTGACCATATTCAACACATAAGACATTTGCCATTTATAAAATTTGAAACGATAAGTATTTAAAAACATATGGTTTATGTATATGATTTCTATCATTATCAGCAAAACATTTCCTAACAAATATTAGTATTACATCGCCGTTAATGATATGTTTTACTCGTCTTTTTGAGAAATTGCAAACACTTAATTAAAAAATGTATATCTACGTGTATTACTTACTAATTCAAAAATACTTTTTTGTTTTTGTATTGGTTTGAGCAGTGTACTGGAAATACAATAATTCTTCTTCTCGCGAACAAGTTACACATTCAAATCCACCAGAGTGTCACCTGGAGAACCATTTCAAGAGCAACTGACATATGGGAGAGAAATTTTGAGGAATTTTGTGCATTTCTAGAGACAAGGTGTTAAATAAATATAGCATATGGCAGCCATTGCAGATACGACTTTCTTGCACTCACATGACGATTTAATGGTTTAGAAATCTTAGAATTAAGAGAAGAAATTTTACAGATGATGATTAATAATATTTAAAATTCAAAATGTTATCCTTGAATTATGATTTCCTAGGAACAGATGCTTAACAATATGCCAATTGAATTTCCATTTACAAAGCGAAGCCAGAGAGATGATAAAACATAAAACTTAAGATTAAAGCCCAAAACCAGTTTCTCCTGAAATAACGCACTGGTGTGTCACATTCCCTAGCTACTTATCGGTATCAGTATTTTGTAGTATATAGTATTATTGCATTGAACAGTTTGAAAGGCTATAAAAACCGCTAAATTTTCCAGGTCAGGAGCTTAACATTCATCGTATTTGTTAAGCAGGATAAAACCCTTCACTTTACCAATCTTTCGTAACACCAGATTTTCATATCATATTTACCGAAATATAGATATGATTCACGACTTCTATGCTTATATACAACGATGGTACATTCTTTTACATTCATCTTACCGTCAAAAAGTAAAAAATTGTGCGAAACTAAACAAAATGAAATTGGAATTTTCAGGTAAATCGATATTTTTCCTTAATAATATTATTGTAAATATTAATGCAAGCACATTATTTACTTCAGTCCCGAATTCATTTTTCTAGTTTCTATTTAGGGATTGCACCTGTCTACATGTACGTTTACATGATCATAAATACCATATAATGAGAGCTATTCAACATACGATACCAATGCTGAAGATACATGATGAAACATAAAGTTTGTAAATTCGTGAGTATTTCTTTATTTAGTAGAAACGACCAGGCGTCTTCTCAAAGTGATACCCACACAATGGTACTTATCCATGATGTTAATAAACTCACAACTACATGAATACGAGTATATCTGAGGTTAAGATTAATCTTGTTTCTATTTTCTTTCATTTACATGAAAAAGTAAAAGGATACAATCGGGTCGAACTCTGATAGAGTAAAAGGGTTTTGATTTTACAAAATTATATTAAGATATTTTGACACAATTCATTTAACTGCATATCTAATAGTTCAAAAATCTTAGTATTCAGAGAAGATGATGTTAAAGGTGTTCCATGTCCCCTTTAACAATCAGCTGCGTGATAACAACTAAAAACGTGGTTGAGGGGTTTTCCGATGGAAAATAAACGAAAATGTGAATTTAAATGATTGTTGCTTAATTATCAGTAATATTATATCTGAAAGTATTAATTATCAGAGAAAAAGGTAATATTTCAAATGTTATTGTTAGAAATCATGACTTATCTAACTTGCTGTAAATTTGATCGTTTTCCTAATATAAGCTTATTTTGAAGATTAATTACTTATTTAATTGTTATGTTTGATGTTAAAGAAGTTTATAGTCACTTTTGATATAAACATATACAACGATCTATCGGGGAAAAAATCTCGCCTAAAATTTTTGGCCACTTGATGCCGTTCAAAGGTTTTTTTCTTTAAATCCGCTGGATTGTATGTACAAACTTACTCCTAAATTTTATAAAGGTACCATTCCTGTTGACTCGAAGCTTGGATATATCGCGGATTATTCGGATAGGAACCTGGGATATGAAATGCACAAAGTTGTTGCCAATTCTTGAGGCAGAGATCCAATCCATAATCTTCTCTCTGTAATGTTGAATTATTGCGAGTGTTCCATTAAGCGGCTTCATGTCAAAAACTTGAATCCCTAATGCGTTTTTTGTGGAAAAAGTAGTCGGACATAAGTTATCTCTAAAAGAATGAATTTACTTGATGTAATTATTGTAAGACATTTGCACAGCACAAACTAACATATGAAATATTCTGACAGATTCAAGATCGTTATTGATCAATAAATTTGAAGAAATTTTAAAAGCATGTCACAAATAGATAATTTAATATCTAGACTTAAGATTTTTAAAGATTTTTAAAACTTCTTTTGGAAATTGTAACAGTTATGCAACAATGCAATAAAATGTAATAAAATAGAGGTTACTTGTAACAAAAACAACAACTTTGTGTGCATTTTACTGTTGAATTGATTTATTTCATTATCTTAAAAACTAATTGATTGAACGTCTTTCACCTTTTTAAGGGTTACAAAATGACAGATAATGTAATCTGTTTAATGCTAAATACATAGTGTTATGACATTATGACAGATATTGTAATCTATGCCAAATACATAGTAATTGGTATTGGTTTCACCACAAATATAATTATAAGTTTAGAAGTCAAGGTTTTTAGGTTTTTCTAGTAGAAATCAGATCCACTCCCACTTCAACAGGCAATCTGCATTGACTAAGTACAGAAGATGATTCCTGAGAGCTGACATAAAACACCTTGTGCAATTTGGTACTTCCGTTTTGCATAGATCAAACTGAAAATGAGTCTGCACCACAGTATAATTAAAGGGAAGGGGTTGGATTTTTCAATATTGGTTATACTGCCATTGCCTTGAGGCACATTGGTTATCTGCAAGAAAACATTGGTTGGACTTTGTAAACCCTGTTGATGCACTTAAAACATTCTCCAAAAGGGCTTATCTTAACCCTTATCTTTCTAAGGGAGGGGGGGTGGGTGATCGCCGATTTCACCAAAACGCAAAATAAAGCGACCCTGAGTATTTAGTATTTAGGTAATTGTTTCACAAGTTTGCGGTCATTTTGATGAACAAAATCGGGGGTACAACCTGAGGTGGGGTTATGGTAGGAGGTCGAAGTCCGAGGGTAGGGCGGGGTGGTTACCACCTCGAAAAAGTGTAAATCGCCATTTTGAAAAACTTTGGGGTCCCAATTTCAATATCACAGGGAAGACGTGTTACAAAAAATGCTCAGGAAAACGAGGGATTAACGATTTTTGCTAATATAATAAAAATTATTTACGAATATTTGTAATTAGAATACAACCTCAACAACTTCCCGTCCGAGTCAATAAACCGGTATGCTACTACCCTATATTCTACCGTACAGCATAAAGCTTATCTTTTTAGGTTGTAGAGTGTTGTTTATATTTTACAGGAACAAAATATGTTCGGACTTGACGTGTGTTATGCGGCGAGAAAGCTCAATCGATAAAATCGTTGTAACTCTGAACTCACTGTAGGTGTTCCGATCAAATTTTTCACCTCCACTCACCAAAATCAAATTGAAGAATTTGAAAGCGTATATTAGTCTCCCAATTTCACGCTTAAATTTTGTTTTGTTATAGATATATGATCAAAGTAGTTCCGGGATAGGACATAACATGTTTATTTTTAGAACGCATTGAAACCAATGTAAATTTTGGTTTAAAGGTACTTTTTGTATCAAATTATTTTGTAAAATAATTTGTTAAAACCTCAAATCCGTTAGGTTTGCTTAAACGACCCCACTAGTTTTCATGAAATAAAATGTAAACTAAAAACCGTTGGATATTTACACAGTCTATATATCGCGAAGTTACGTACACTTTATTATTCACGCGACTGGCTTTGTGAACAAACGAGTTTGGCGACTTTTTTAATTCAAAAATAGGAATATGTCATATCCTACCTTTTCTGGATAGTTCTGTATTACTGAAAATTTAGTTTACTGAAATGAATACTAGTATTACAATGTATGTAATTTTCTATAGACGGCTCTCGGACACAGTTTTACATTAAATTGGCTCAAGCTTTTTGTGTAAATCAAACTTAAGTGCAGTATTGGATTATTTCGGTGATGTCCTGAATTGAACGGTGTAAAAAGTACATCTAAATTTGTGCCCGGATTGGATCATCTACCTTTAAGAATAACATTGATATAGTTAATAAAATCATTAAATTTGAAATCTGTGCAAATCATCTGCTTTTACAGTTACCATAAGTCTTTGAATAAACATTAAAAAGCTTACAATGGTGTATCCGTATCGCGGTACATCCTATCTCTGCGGTCTTTAAAACACAGAATTCTCGAGTCCATGAAAATTGATGAATACCTGTAAGACTTTATAATATAAAGTCAGTAACTGTTAAGATCTAAAGAGTATGTTTGCAATCCCATTAATGCCCGTAAGATTACTTTTGTTTAGCTACAGAAATATGCTAACAACTTTAATCAGGATATAAGATGAAATTCATAGCAGACAGCAGAACTTTAACCAGTTTTAAGTGAACGCCACATCGCTTGTTTAGTCTCTTCTTTGCGTTCCTTTCAACCAGTTAATCTGGTGAAATTATCTTGGTATGTACAACCCTTATTTCTAACTTACGGTCATGATAATTTTAAACCTGACGTTGACAAAAATGTTGCTAATATTATTGCTCACACTCTTGGGCATATGTGTTTTTTAACTTTTGAAACAGCTTTAATCACTGATATTCTTAAAGTAACCAAAGGTACTCGTATGATCAAAAAAGAATGAGCGAGACAACTTTGTAATTACATGCCTTTTTAAATTTTACCTACTTTTAAGAGCTTTAAGAACGTTTTGGTCATAAAACGTTTACCTCTTTATGTGCAGATTTAACCTCTTGCACAATCAATTCAGTTCGTCTGTATTTGAATATTTTTTACAAAACTTAAATCAATAACATTCAAACTTAAAAAGATGTAAGATTAATTATCAATGCATTAATCAGGTGTGTTAGTACCCTAGGCCACATAGAGCTGCTTCCATTTGTTCCGGTGTACGTTCCCATTTTCCCCTTAAAATCAAATGACTTTTAGGGGGAGGGGTTCGCAACTGCTATATGCATAACTTATACGTAATAGTCCATTAAAAAACGAATAATGGTACTAATAAGGGCCTGTTGTTACGATTGTTTCATCAAAATCAACGTAAGTTGAAGAATTCGATCAAACACATCTACTTGGATCCGTTTTGAATTGTTATGACTATTCTTGGAATCAACAACAAATTTAAAAGCTTAAAGGAGTTGAAACCTTCACTGAACCGTGACCAATGATTGATATTACCGTTCTTATATATATATAATAGGTTCATCTGACTGACGTTATTCAGGTTAAAACAGGTCAGAATCCGCGCAAAATTATACGATATAATGAGGAATACTTTTTGAATATAAAACTACATTAAACTACGAAGAAAGAGTTTTTATGTTACATCTCCCCCACATTTGCATGACCAATCCATAACTTATGATCATACGAGGTTTGTTGTTCAATGTGTATATATGCAGCATCTTATAGGTTATAGATTCATCAAAACACCCTTGTTGTTCAATGTGTATAGACCTTGATTTATGCAGCATCTTATAGGTTCTAAGATTCATCAAAACACCCTTGTAGTATCTTCATTCGTGTGTGATGTACTGTAACATTATCGCACCGACGCGACTTTATACGATCAATTTCAATCAAAGATCATTGATAGTGTCAAAATTAAGACTGCAATGAATATTTATGAGAGATCTTGTTATTTTCATTGCAACTGATTATCACTTTTAATATTCAATGATTTCTGTCAGACTCTGTAGGAACTTTATCGTTGCTAGAGAGTTAATTTAAACATTGGGAACGCGTAAACTTTTTTTCATGTAGATAAGGAGCAGACTATTTTACTATACTTCTGATGACTCTTCAACTAAATTTCTCGTAATTTGTTATAATCATGATAATAAAAAAGTTACACAAATGAATATGCTTTTAATAATCATGTTAATGAATAATGTATTATTTCATTTTCACATCATGCAAAGTGTATAAAATGGAGACCTAATTTTCAGCCCACTGCACATTTTCGAATTCTTACTGACGGGTAGTATATTGTTTATTATTGATTTCTAGAAGCTAGATCTTTTCATGGTACACTCTTAGAATGCCGGAATCAAATATACGAGTAGTTTTCCGGATCATTTTATTTTGATCCTTTAAGGGTCACTTTTGATCCAACGTGGATTGTTTTGATCCTTTTTCGGATCAATATATACAAATGGATCAAATTCACCAGGATCATTTTTGATCCGGTTTTAGGATCATTTTATTTTGATCTATTTTGATTACAATATCAAAGTTTTGATCCGTATTTCTGGATTACTTTGATACGGAAAGGATGAGCTCATATTTGATACCGCGTTTGGATCTAACGTGATCTTTTGTCTCATATTTGAGTACACCCTATATCCACTACATAGCCGGGAATGTATACAATGGTATAAATACGATGATTTCAACACACTTGACAGCTGCCTGTCCTGTGGCCTAGTCGTTAGAGCGATGGTCTCGTAATTACATGGTGTACGTGCGGCGTGTGTTCAAACCCTGCTAGGGTCACTTCAGTGAGATATTTTTAGGCAGATCTTTTTTATAAGAAATATTTGATCCTTTTTTCGGATCAAGAATTGTGATCCTTATTTTTGGATCACTTTGATCCTTAAAGGGTAAGCTCATATTTGATACCTTAAAAGGATCAAAATTGATCCTTCTTGTCTCATATTTGATCCTGGCTTTCTAAGAGTGTAAGTTGATCTCTTTTTGAGATGATGGTTGTGTTTTGCGGAATGGTAAAATTGTAAACTATGCCAAAATTGGAAAATGTTCATTCTGAATTACAATTTACACCATTCTTAAAATTATACACAACGAGAACAATTGAGAACGAAAATGTCTACAAACTACAAAAATGAGAAACTGTATCAGCATATACATATGTTTGACCAATTTCCCAAGAAATGTTATACCAAGCCTTTTCCCATTTTAGTGGACTGTAATGTGTCAAACTAATCTTATTTCGAGTTGCAAAGAATTTTCAGAGCAATTGTCATTAGCATGATTAGTAAGAAAATGACCTGATGTGAAGAATCTCGTCTATACGATTGTCCACTCATGAGGGAGATGCATGTTACATAAAATGTTTTCTTTGTAGTTCAATGTGGTTCTATTCAGAAGAGTAAAACCTACACCAAAAAATTGGTATTATTAGATGGGTAATTTAATTCTCAAAAACAGTCATTAGAACAAGTGTAAAGTTATGGTTCAAAACGTGAGAAGAGCTGAGAGGGGGTAAGTGCACGTTGGAAGAGCGCCATTGATTTTGTACACAAAATTGGGGAAAATGACCGATCTTTAAAATGTTGTCACATCAAATCCTGTAGTCTTACAAGAACGATTTTTGCACACCTTAAAATGAAAGATAATCATATCTTTTATGCGAAAAAAAATAAATTTCAGATGATGCATTGCATATTTAGTCATCGTAGATGCATGGTTTTCGCATAAGGGTCAAACTGTACTTCTTATGGGCTACCAAACATTTGGTGCATCAAATCTTTGTTATCTTATAATCTGAAATATAGTTACAATGTATTTTCTATTAGTAACGGAGGCTTGGTGATGAAAAATCAATATTCCACCAAATTTTCTTTGCTTGGTGATTTTCAACACCAATCATCCGTTATTGATTAGAAGATGCATTGGAATTAATGTAATAACAAAGACTTGTTGCACCAAATGTCTGATAGCTCAAAATAGTATGTTTTCACCAAGAAAGTCATTTCTGTGGTATTTTCTCATTAACGATGTTACACTTTTACTGACCTATTCATGACTTACGATGGAATGAAGTAAGACAGTTCGCGCGCCCTAACCAGTTCTGTCAAAACAAAACTTTTTTTACATCATTTGATTATGTTTGGCATTTACTTCAAATTGTAGAAACGATATCTTGACAAGTCGTGCATGATATCTTATTCATCCTGATATTGTTTAAGACGTGATTATAATTGAGATATAATTCGTGACTTGATAAAGCTTAGGATATATAGTAGAAAAAGTCTCAGTGCTTCCAAGTCATGTTCATATGAAAAGATCAAACAATAGGCTTACTTGGGCTGTTGAGACGCAATGAAAACAATTTCTTTATTCAAATATGAAAATTTCGCAAAAAGCCGAGCTACAAAATAGTTTAGAACAAACTTGGACTATGGTACTATTTCATGTTGAATATTATATTAGAGCGTAATTAGTTAGCCCTGACTTGAATATATTCACGACAACGAAAAAGGTAAACAATATAATGCACCCACTTACAGAGGTTTGGGTAACCTTTGAAACAAAAATTGGGTTGCCAGTCGTGGGAATATGATATAAATAGCCTATTCCCAGTCTACATTATCTCTATGTTTACAAGATCCTAACGGAAATAGAATATAATCATCATGATCATAAGAGTATCCTAACAGATTTTGTGGAAGGCTTTAAACATTTTAAATTATGTTTGCATTTAAATGTGAAATCAAGAATATTAATGATAAATAAATAATCTCAGATTTCGTGGATTTAATTTTGAAGTCATACGAATGGCTAACTCATTTCTAAATATTGAAATGTTATAAATATTGAAACGTTTCCTAATTCAGATGATAATCTCTGTGACCTCTTTAAAAAAGAAAGAAAAAAAATCAGTTTTGATATGATTCACTTTGCAATAAACGCAATCAATGATGCCACCATTCTGTGTGTTATAGAGTCGGGGTTAAAAAGAAAATAACATTTTTCAATACAAGAATATTTCTTCGATATTTTTTGGTCAATGGACAGGTTTTCCTCTCACCTAAGTCCGATCCATTAGACCCATTGGCTAAACTTATGGGAAACGTTAAGTTCAATCTATTCGTAAAATCATGATAATGAAAACTAACCACTGATGACAAGTGATTAGCTCAATGAGCTCAAATCCTTACATTGTCATGGACAGAAGTTTGAAACGGAGAGGGTGACTCAAAAATATGGTTTGGCCAAAAACTAACACTTGAAAATATGATTAAAGGTTTTCTGAGGTTTAAAGATCATTTTGGTAGTTTTTAACAACAAAAATATATTGTCGCCATTTGGGGGAGTTATGGGGACTCAAAATTGTTCAATTCTAGAAAATGACGTGCTATGTTATAAAGATAGAGACGATGCTATAACGTGCTTAGCTTTAACTGTTCAATAATTTCGTTGATTAA
>JXSR01S030095.1:0-15479 GCA_000969725.1 Ophiothrix spiculata | reverse complement strand
GGGGGTACTCAAGTTTTGGTAGGGGTGTGCCCCTGGGAAATTTGAAGTACCACCCATGTATATGTATCAATTTTCAAAAAAAGGACCCATCCATATTACAAATTCCCCCATATTGTAAAATGTGTCTCATTTGCTTTAAATGTCCTTGAGAAATGTGTACAAAATAAAAGGCTTTTTATCACTTCAACCTGTTACCGTTTTGATATGATAGGATATACAGGCACTTAGAAACTCTTTTTAGAATGGCTATAGTATATTTCCACCAACCATAACTGATTTTAGTATGTCTGACCTTAGATTTTTGCACGAATTGGTGAAATACAACAACTTAAACTGTTGTCCGTACACGGGAATTAGCTCAAATCGACAATTTTGACGCAATTTTTGATCAAACAACGGCTCATTTTACTTACACTGTATATTTCCAGACCATTTAGAAAGTTATTTTCAACTCATATGGATATGTAAAAGCAGTAACAAAGTCAAGTCTTTCCATTCGTTGAATGGTTTTTGCGCGAATATAAGATTTGTATACACTTATATTACCCATTTCTGGACTTTTCCACCATACATTTGTATAGCGAGTGCTGTGTGCAGTGATGCAGTAAAAATTATTCAACGATTAAATAGTGAGAAAAAATACGTGAAAGTTTTCCATATGCCCCAAATTTTGAGTCAAATTTATGGTGGTTTTTGAATGCAAGTCGGTGACCCCCTTTTTTATTTCAAAAATGTGATCAGCACATAAGGAAACACCGTAGATCAAAAAATAAGAACACTAAATAGAGGAATTCTATCTTTGCTAAACCTTTTATTTTTTCAAAAGTATATCTTGTGATTTTCAGGCCAAAAATAGGATCCACGTTTTTGGTCTTTTGTGAAAAACTCGTTAACACACATGTAAAAGATGGCTCATCATAAATCAACAGTGATCTGCATAGTGGCATTGGCCTAAATGGCATTGGCCGAAATCATGGACGTCATTTCATGGGGGACAGGGGGACACGTCCCCCCATCCCCCCCCCCCATGATTTTGTGTATCCCTTACACAATATTAATAGTCCCCCCACGGTTTTGAAAATTTACCCTCTGGACCCCCCACACTTCAAAATGAAATGACGCCCATGGCCGAAATGGGTTTTGGCCTAAATGGCATTGCCGAAATGGGTTTTGGCCTAAATGGCATTGGCCGAAATGGGTCTTGGCCTAAATGGCATTGGCCAAATTGGGAATTGGACCAAGTGGCATTGGACGATATGGGTTTGGACCAAGTGGCAATTCCCCATGATTTGTGATGAACCACTTTGCCAAGGGGACTACTTTACAACAAAAGAGTTATGGGGATGTGCCACAAATGCAAAATATGGTATTTTATTGCAACTATCTAAAAGCTTTTTCAAGTGCATTTTGTAAAAAAATTGTTTTGCCACCGAAAAATGAATAAAAAGCATATGCATGCTTTCCTATACTAATACATGTGGAATTAAATTCAGGATCCCGAATTTAATTCAACAAATGGCCATAACAGAAAAAGTATGCATCTTTGAGCCAAATCGTTTGGAGAGTATTCATATCTACCAAAAACAAACCCAACTAGACAACTCCAGAACATCTATGCATGTGCTGGCCCCAAGGGACACAAAAGGCCTGTTTAGGGCCAAGACAATCCTAAGGAGCTACAAGGTATCCATAATACATCCTTGGGGCTACTGCAGTTTTGTTGTGCACTATAAGTGACTTTATATGCTTTGGTTGCTAGAGGTGATTCTTTACATACAAATCTGGGCCCCAAGACCTTGGGTCCCTGGGTCTATGGCTACCAAGAGACACAACCTCTAGTTACGAGCCATATATGTACCAAGTTTGGTCGTTGTAACTTTTATAGTTTGGTCACTAGATCATGTGATTCTTTACATATACATTGGGCCCCTGGGGCCAAAGGCCTTTTGTCCTTGGACCTAAGACTACCAAAAGGCACTACCTCTAGTCATTGGCCACATGTGTACCAAGTTTGGTCCTTATACCTATTACAGTTTTGTCACTAGAGGTGATTCTATACCTATAAATTTGGGCCCCTGGGGCACAAGGCATTGGGCCCTTGGCCCTAAGACTACCAAATGGCAACACATCTAGTCATGGGCCACATGTGTACCAAGTTTGGTCCTTGTAAGGTTTATAGTTAGGTTGCTAGAGGTGATTTTATGAATATACATTTGGGCCCCTGGGGCCTAAAGCCTAGGGCCCCTGAGCCCAAGACTACCAAAAGGCACCACTTCTAGTCATGGGCCATCTTTGTACCAACTTTGGTCCTTGTGGCATTTGTAGTTTTTGAGCTAGAGGTGACATTATAAATATACATTTGGGCCCCTGGGGCCCAAAGCCTAGGGTCCCTGGGCCCAAGGATACCAAAAGGCACTACATCTTATCATGGGCCACCTTTGTACGATTTTTTGTCCTTGTGGTATTTGTAGTTTTTGAGCTAGAGGTGACATTATAAATATACATTTGGGCCACTGGGGCCCAAAGTCTAGGGCCCTTGGGCCCAAGACTACCAAAAGGCACTACCTCTAGTCATGGGCCACCTTTGTACCAATTTTGGTCCTTGTGGCATTTGTAGTTTTTGAGCTAGAGGTGACAATATAAGCGTCTTATGGAGAAGGAGAAGGAAGAGGAGAAAACTATCCGTCAGTAAAACAATATCTCTGCATGGCTTACCATGCATAGATAATAAGCCCCAAAAAATCAAAAGTCATGGGTGACAGGGGTGCTTCGTTTTTAACACCTTATAGTATTGCTTTAATGTTCCATAGAAAAAAGATTGACATTATTTAGTCATACAAAGTTCTCTACATAGTTATTCTTTATGGTGGTTAATTGCATAACAATATGAACATCATACAGCTAATAACATGTTTACTGAGATTCTTCAAAAAATAGGAAATTACTAATTCAGAAGTGTTCCTGATTCACCAAATTCAGTGATTAGGCCATGGAAAAAATTATCACGTTCCACATATGGGTTGCTCAAACTTGGCAGGAGGGGCAGACTTACAGAATTTACTTTGATTTAGAACTTTCTTTTATCTTTAAAAAAACACTGTAATTCAGTGATTAGGCCATGGAAAAAAAATGATTATGCTTCACAATTGGTTTGAATATATATGGCAGGAGGGGCATTTTTTAAAACAATAAAAAGCTTAGAAATTGAATTACAAATGTAGTTTGATTTAGCACCATAATTAGCCAATTTTGTACCTTTCAAAAAAAAACCAAAGAAATAGAATTTGTATTTGTCACATTATTGCCATGTCTCAAAATTAGAGTTTCCAATTCTTTTCAATCATTCATTCATCTTCGATTGTGTCACATATTTAACACAATTATAGACCTAATCAGAAAAGACAGGGTATGTTTGTTTGTTTTGTGTTATTTTTAGACCTTCTCCTGTCATGATTTTCAAGAAGAAAATTAAAAAATATCCAGGAGACATTACAATATTCAAAAGTTGACAAAATAAAAATTCAGATTTAAAATCTTCAAAATTTTCGGAACATAAGCAAGGACATGAAACAAGTTATTATTTTCATTTGGCCTGGCTTTAATAGTCTGTTCATAATAATTACCAAACGGAAGGGGACATGTGAGTGTCCTTGAAAATTCTACTATTCATGATTCAGCTTCAAATATTGCGGTTTTTGATTCAGGCCATTTGACAGATTGCTTGTATAAGCATGGGACAAGTTGTATCCCTATTTTAGAATTAACCCGTTAATTCAAATTAATTTCATTTGATTCTTATAGACTCAACAGGTATACACTGTATGCAGCGTCCCCAAGAAGGAGCATTCGCACAGGGGACCAACGGCTTAACGTGACTATCCGAACCACGGAGCAATTAGAGTAAAGTTTCTTGCCCAAGGAAACAAGGAGACGTAAACCGCCTGGCCCGGGGCTCGAACCCGCAACCTCTGTATTACGAGACCCGTGCTCTAACCGCTCGGCCACGCTCCCCTCTTAGGTATGGGTGCCAAAATTAACCCTAACAATGTGCTTGGGTGAGATGTGGGGAAAGTGTGTTTTGGAAGGTTCAAAGGTCAATGACCTAAAACATTCATTAAAGTATTTTGTGTTGAGTGTCAAATGGAAGTCAATTTTCGAGCATCTATAGACACATGCCTCTATGAAATATCAAGATTAAGCTGAAAGACTTAAAGGTGTAGGTTCCTATTTTACGATGTGTATAATTTACTTTTAACTGATTGACCTTGACCTCTGAAATTAAGGGGCGGCGTAGTGTAATGGTTAGCAATCTCGCCTTGCACGCATTGGGCCCGGGTTCGATTCCCGGTGAGGGTTGCCTTGCCGGAATGGAATCTCGGAATCTTTGCCAAGATGTTTGTCTGACTTGGTGGGAGCATTGGGTCAGATATTCGATCTTCTCCGCCCCTTACATGAAGTATTTAGAGTTGGGTGAAAATTTCATGAGAGATTGTCGTCCTTCGGAGGGGACGTTAAGCCGTCGGTCCCATGTACAGAAGAGTCATACCTGTACATGTAATCGCAGTCAGTATCGTAAAGTGTAGGGTATTCTACCCCTGATTGTTCCCAACCCCGTTCTGGTCATTGTAGGGGTACCCCTTGTAGAGTGTTTATCACTGATGGGTATACCCGTGAGGATCACTCCTCTAAAGTGTAATAAAAAAATAAAAAAAATGCATTGTGCAAGGTTTCAACCTTGGCTTGCGTCTTGTTTTCTCTTGAGAGGCAAACGAAAGTATGCAACCCTGTGGATGAGGCTGTTATGTAAATACAAAAGAAATGGAAAATAGGTATACCAATTGATTTTACATTTTCTGCTATATCTCCGAAACTACAAAGAATTTGGAGGTGAAATTTTGGATTCGTAATCAGAAAAATATGGGCTTTCATTTGGCATCAAAAAATAAACTACTTCCGGTGGAGCCCTTGGGGATGAGAATGTGATCTGAACCTACACCTTTAAAGGGGCATTGTACAAAATTTTGAAATTTTGTTTGTGGATGATTTACACTTCCTAATTTGGAAAATAACAGTAAATTACCAGATATCGGGTCAAAACCTTCAATAAAGTAAAAAAATTGAATTTTACTTTATTTGTTGATTTTGGGTATGAGGCTTTTCTCTAAACGTATTTTAATGAGAAAGAGCCAAAAATTTGTTTGTAAAACATTCCTTTCACATCATAGATTGCAGAAAAATCAAAATAAATTTGGAATTTTCATTAGATCTCCTGAAAAAGCTAATTCTAGAAATTCAACTATAGAGGGCAGTATTTATCGTTGTCGACAACGATAATTAAAAATAAGAGAATATTTAAATATTTTGGTATATAGGGTTTGAATTTGACAATGAAACTTTGCATGCTGTCATTATTACCGCTAATACTTCAAATTATGCTAAAATCTCAAAATGTTTGGGGAAAAGTTTGGGGATGATGCTGAACTTGTCCAATGCCCCTTTAAGCACTGTTTAGTATGATATTTCACAAGATTTTCCATGATATATCCATTCATTTGCATTGGCGGATTTACATAGGGGCGTGCTCAGCGCACGCTCCCTCATTGGCCATTTTTTTTTTAAACAACAGTAACAACAACAAACAAAAGAAAAGAAAAAGGAAAGAGAGAAGAAGAAAAAAATGTTTGAAAAATTGCCAAAAATATTACTTTATATCAATTTTTGTTGAAAAAATGAAAAATTTGAAAATTTGATTGTTCAGAGTCCTCTGTGTGGCTGTGAGACATTTTTTTTTTGCTTATCACAGTTTTAAAAAGCTGCGTCAAAAAATATGGATGTACCTTTTGGGCCTCATATTCTATTTTAACTTTTTTCTACCCCTGGTGTTCACGCCCCTCCGCCCACAAATTCCTGGATCCGCCACTGATTTAGTAAAGGTAAGATGGGTAAACCAGTTGGGTGAAAATTAAGTCATAATATTATGAGTGTTTAAATTCAATTTAAGATAACCACCAA
The DNA here is from genome assembly GCA_000969725.1 of Ophiothrix spiculata. Classification (NCBI taxonomy): domain Eukaryota; kingdom Metazoa; phylum Echinodermata; class Ophiuroidea; order Amphilepidida; family Ophiotrichidae; genus Ophiothrix; species Ophiothrix spiculata. Next base: position 9,467 of record JXSR01S030095.1, on the reverse strand, counting down.
ATTTAATATTTTCATGAAAATCAACTCAAACAGCCTTTTATCTACAATTTACCACTAGTATGAAAAGTCTGAAAAAAAAGCATTTTGGTTTAATTAACAAGATCTTTTTCTATTCAAATAATGTGGTTCACATATTTCAAATTTAAAATGGCTCCAATAATGCGGTCTACAAGTTAAAGTATCATTGAATAACATTTTTACAATGAGAATGACTATAAGAGAAACAACAGACGTTTAATATTCTCACACAATTGTGTTTTTAATATAATATGTTAAAAATCCGAACTTGTGCAAAATAAAGATTAAAATGACAGCAGATAAGGTCCAATTTTTTAAAGCAGAATACAAAACATGCATTCTCTTGCCAGTTTCAGCCCAGGGAGGCCACTTATATACTTCCATATATGGTGTCATCAGCAAGCAGACCCTCAAATTTTGTACCCTTAACACTGACCTGGGCGATGTGAAATCCGAACCCTTATAAAAATGATATCCTTTTTACTGACCAATCATATTTTACGGTACCCTTTTTTCACTAGAAATGGCCTGTGGTAATAGAAGCGACATGATTTTATCGAATTAGGGTGTGTTCCATGGAAATTTGCAGTTTTTTCTGGATTTTTAGAGTTTTTTTTTGTTAATTCATGTTCTTAGAATTCATACTGTAATACCCTTTTTTCCAAAATAAAGTGAAATTGATACCCTTATCGCGGTCCTCACGGTCCACAACAATTCGTAAAAAAGGTACCCTTTCCCTTGGATTTCTGCTCGCTGATGACCCCATGTTTACACTCAGTTGCCCCCCCCCCCGGAGTTTCAGCTACTTTGCCTTATATAAATGAACCGGTCTGTAACACAATTTAAATGCAGCAGAATATAGGCATATGTTGTATATTTTCATTGTGATAGCTAGAGATAAACATATGATGGGTGTTCAATTAGTTCGTTGCCTGAGGTAGAAGAAGTTAAGCTATGGCATTCTAACTGATATGGCCCTGGGGGGGGGGGGGCCACTGAGTCTAAACATGGGGTCATCAGCGAGCAGAAATCCGAGGGAAAGGGTACCTTTTTTACGAGTTGTCGCGGACCGCGAGGACCGCTATAAGGGTATCAATTTCACTTTATTTTGGAAAAAAGGGTATACTATTAGAAGCACAAATCAGCATTTAGGATATTAATTTTAAGAACATCCAGAAAATCTGCAAATTTCCCTGGAACACACCGCAATTCGCAGTGTTTCGATAAAATCACGTCACTTCTATTACCGCGGGCCATTTCCTGGCATCTCACTCATGTAATTTGTGGTTCGTTGTAGTAAATATATTAAATATATTCGCTAATGGACATATCAGAATCGTTGTTTTAGCGAACTTTGGTACAGCAATTTATATTCAGGATAGGTTTTCCAGGTCATCACTGCACGAAAAATAGGGAATTCAACTGAATTTTGCCGGGAAATTTTGGACATTAAATTGACTCCCCATTTCAATACAATGTCTTCTTGCATATGTCTAGTCCAATATAAGGTAATGCATCTGCATATAATTCTTTGTTTCATGGGATATCTTCATATGCCTTGTCCTAAGAAATGTACCACAATTTTCTAATACTACGTCCCTTTGTTGATGTCGGTGAAAAGGGTTCCTGTTTATGATAAGTCAGTGAATAGGGTCCCTGAAAGGGCTTTTTTACGGTACGTTACTGAAAAGGGTGGTTAAAAAACGATTGGTCAGTGAAAAGGGTTAGGATTACACATCGCCCAGGTCAGTGTTTAGGGTACAAAATTTAAGGGTCTGCTCGCTGATGACACCACGTGCAAGTATAAGTAGCCCCTCCAGGTGATATGGTATATAGTCCAACTCAATTGATGAATGTATGGAAAGGTTTGAGTAAATATCTGCTTTAATTTTTATTTTATGGTAACTTGAAACTTGCCAGTTGGGGTTTCTGAAAGTTTTTTTTACCTTGAAATTTGAAGAAACAACAAATCGTAATGGATATGCATCAACCTTAAAGGTGTAGATTACGATCACATTCTCATCCCCCAGGGCTAAACCGGAAGTAGTATACTTTTGAATGCCAAATAAAGTTCATATTTTTGTGATTGTACATCCAAAATTTTACCTTCAAATTTGTATAGTTCCGAAATATAGCATAAAATGTAAAGTTATTGTATACCTATTTTCCATTTCTTTTGTATTTACATAACAGCCTCATCCCCAGGGTTGCATACTTTCTTTTGCCTCTCAAGAGAAAACAAAAATGTTAATCATTTAAAAGTAAATTATACATATGCAGAAATAGGACCCTACACCTTTAAAATCTCTCCCAGGCACTACACCCAACAAATTCCACAAGGTAAAGGGGGAAGGGGGGGGGGGGTTAACTCAACTCAAGTTTACTTTGGTTATAATTTTGGTATAGAATGAGAACTACCAGAACGGGTAGTTATGAAAATTAAGGCTTTAAAGAACTGATATTTTTGCTGTATTTGGCAGTTAATATAACATCAGCCGACATGTGGGAGTGCCCCCATGCCCCCCGGGGCTATAGGGCCATGGGAGAATGGAGTGGCTGTCTTAGTAATCCAACTAATTTCTATAATTTTTGCTTCAAAAATATTTACTAAATCCGCGTTCTTTGACCCTTAAAATTTGCATAAAACCCCAAATTTCTGGGGGAAAATTTCCGCTGCCATGGTTGAAAGTTTTAATATTGTTTGCCACGGCCGGTTTGAGAACCCAGTCCGCCCCTGCATAACATACTAAGAACAGCACAGACCATCTCCTTCTACCTCAGGCAACAAATTTCTTGAATGCCCCTCGTAAGATATCACATTTACAAATTCACACACTGGTGTATCTAGCACTAATTATGTGTAATCCAGCATACTGGTGCTATATATTTTAGACCTACATAGCTTCATAATCATGTCAATGGTTTAGGTTTTTTGCCAATGATTTTTGATCCCCTTTCACTAAAAATTACAAATTTGGGAATCTGTCAACATTGTTTGTTCTATTTTTTTTAAATATCACCCATTGGCTAGGATTTAACACAAAATGTCAAAGTCATTATTTTCAAAAGTATGTTATTTGGCTTATAACTATGGCATTAAATAATTTCTGAAATGTTGGAAAAAATCTAATGAAAATTCTTTTGAGTATAATTAATAAATAGTAGTATGTCATATTCTGATTGTTGTCAAAGAAACATCTAAAAAAATTAACTAAACTAAATGCAATGAATATATTGTTTTACAGGTAAATTAAGTCAATCTGTACTGTTATATCACCACAGATTTAGAGGGGAGATACAGGGCACGACGCCATTTTTTTCCGGCATGGAGACAAAATTGGGGGTATTTGGGTTTTTGCCGATAGCTTGCCGATGATGCATCGCACCTTGTCATAATGCGCGAATATTGCAACACGCACACATGCTTTGCGTGCAGGTTGGCGTATCATTCGCGTAAAGTATTATTTGCGCAGGTTGTCTCTACGCGTAACCAAGTCTCGGCACTCGGAGTTGATTTTGGCGGGAGCCGAGTGGACCGAATACCCCCAATTTGAGCTCCATGGCTGACGACGCCATTACATGAGCTGGTATACAAAGCCTGGTATCTCCCCTTTAAATCTATGTATATCACAGTACTGATATATTTGAAGACCTATAAAATTGGGGACAGAGTGTATAAGCATGATTCTATAATCTATATATATAGATCTGGGATATTATTAAACCTAAAAATACAACTTCCTGTGTCTTAGTTTCTAGGCCTACAGGTTAAACATTAAATTGAAGCATGCACTTATGTTTTTTACACTGGCAAATTTCCAAGTTCAAATACTTCTGTTTTCAATACAAATACTACAACATGATTTCCATGTAAGCTTTTTATAACAGATTCTTACAAATTATTATTCATGACAACTTTAGAAGATTTTTGGCATTTTACCTTGAAATGAATGACCATGTCCAAACCCCCAAAAGTTCTGCAACACAAGTTTCACTCGAGACCATTCATCCCCAAATGTTGTCACCGTAACTCTTTCAGTTCAGGAGATATGCCACTATTTAGTGTTCGTTATGGACGGAAGAATGCACAAACATGAGAGGAAAGTCAGGATTTTCAAAATTGAGTTTATGACATATTTCAATTTATGTCATACTTTCAATCTACGATCTTCATTTAGATATCGAAATTCAAGGCAGTCCACTCAAAATCTGGCAGTTTAAAATATTGTAGCACATCGATTTTACAAGTTACTGATTACTATAGTGTAAGATAGCAAAATGCAATCAATTACCCATGAATAATTGGACTTCCCAGCATAACTGACCTTCAAAACATGAGGTATAGTTTCAAACTTTTGCATTAATGCGTTTTATGCCAAAAAAAAACGAAATTTGATCTTTTCATCATTCTCTTCATATGTAAAATCATATTTTGTGTTGCTCTTACTCAACTTCAAAACAGGAATTCCCCTCCCTCCTGTGACTACAGTGATCACTTGGTATAAGGCAAAAAAAATAAATTGTTATGTTGCCCTCAGCGACCGACCCTATTCAAAAATTTAAAAAAAAATATTAGGGTCGGAAAAGCACCAAATTTTGCTCAGATTGGGTGTTTTTTGAGAAAATATTTTGAAAATAGTGGAAAATGCACCCAAATTTGATACTTTAGGTGCTTTTTAAAAATAAATAAATTTAAAAAAAATTATTTTCTGACCAACCGACTCAATTTTTTAGGAAATCCCACTTGAGGGAAACACAACAATTAATTTTTTTTGACCTAAAGAGACTGCAAATTCACATTCATCTTGAAATATCAAAAAATAAAATAGTACTTATATGCAGATTTTTAAGACTATTTACAAAACTAGTACATGTATATGGAATCATATTTTCAAGATTTAATATGTCCTGACACCTCAATAGGCAATGTGCCAAATGTATTTGGGCAATCATTGAAGGTTCAATCCTAAGGTTAATATTATCAACCACAGAGTCAGAGTGTGTCTAGCTAGTCTACTTTATTTTATTTTATTTTTTTTGGGGGGTCACACTTTTTTAATCAGCTACAAAATCATGTACATAATGTAAGGGTTCTGAAAAATGTTTACATTTTGTTTGTACCCATATTTACCTGCCCGGGGGAGGTAGTTATAGTACAAAAGTGATAATGGAGATAGGCCGCAAACTTAACTGTACACCATTTGAACATGTTTAAGAAGTGTTTCAAGGTATTTGAAGCACTTTTATTGGCAATTTAAGGCACCATTGTCTGATTCCCTATCAGAGGCTGGAAAGCCAAATTTGATACCCTTTTGAGACTTGCAGAGCCTTCAGATCGATTTTGATACCCTATATTGCAAGCCTCAAGACCTGTCCGGTCTCACCATTTTGGTAACACGGGTGGTAACCCGGTCAGAATACCCAGTTACCCCCGGGGGCATAATCACTGAGATGGTCCGGTATGCCAATGGGTCCTTTTTCTTTGCCAAATTTGGTATTTTGATGGGTCTCTTTTTGATAAATTTCAAACAAAAAGCAGGACATTTGCGACAAATAACCGTAAATTTTCATAGAAAAGTCCATTTGTTTATATAAATTTGACTCAAAATTTGGTGAATGGGTGGGTCCCTTTTTCTAAAAATTGGTATATACATGGGTGGTACTACAAATTTCCCAGCAGAACACCCCTACCAAAACCAAACTTAAGTACCCCCGGGTGTATCTGATGTATGGGAAATGTCAACATCTATGGAGGACAGAACTTATTCATACTGTTGACATGTCATAAAAAGACCGAAGTTCGTTTACACATAAAAATAAAGAATCACATTCCACATTAATTTCAAATACTTGTAAATGATAATGTAATTAACAATAACATAATGAACATTTTTGCTCATTTTTCATACCTCTCGTTGACAAACATATAGACCTTTGTCGAAGTTTGTATTATTTTTTTGATCAAAGCCCTGATACCTCATGTAATTAATATTGATGCAGCTATACTTAGTTACTGAGAAATATGGATAACGTAATAAATATCCTTAAAAAGGTCCCAATTTTTAAAATGTTCAACATCTTCTAGACTTCACAATTGTCCCCACAGGCTGAAGAAAACATTATTTCCTATCGTCACATAAAATTTATTTAAAAAAAAGTTGCAAACTCTCTGTTTTTGGGTGGATAACGTAATAAACAGTCATGGATTTCACAGACATTGGTTTTGGATCTCGAACATCTCAACACATTGTGAAAATATGGAAACAGGCATCAAAATACAATTTTACAAATGCTTGAAATCAGTAAATACCAATATGAGGAAGAATAAAAGATAGTCTATATTTTTCCTGATTTGTTAAAAATTAGGCATCGTGTTTTTAGACATCAATTTTTTGGCCATTTTTCGGTGTTACTGTTTAAAGGCCAATATCTCATAGGAAAAATAAGTTGAAAGTACGGAAAACTACAAGGTTGGCAAAATCACGATATTTTTTTAAAAAATCATGATTTAAATTGATTTATAATTAAATCAGTGATTTAAATCATAAAAATCGATTTAAATCAGATTTTTTCAATTTAAATCACAATTTAAATCGCGATTAAAATCAGCCTGATTTAAATCGGCCAACCCTGGAAAACTATATATCATTCAGTTGGACAAACCCTATCAATTTATAAAGGTTCATTCCAAATAATCATCTTGGTAAAAAAATATGGACCAAAGATACAAAAAATTGCAAATTGCACTAATTTCATGAAAATTGACCATATTGCACACATAGGGGCTTGTACAAAACAAACCTATTTTTATGGTGCCTATGAGGTGGGGCGGAGGCAGTGCTGTTGGGGGGGGGGGACACTGTACACACCCAAAGTCCTCTAGTTTTGGATCATGATTTATTGCTAAACAATATAAGAAACCCTAGGTGGGCACATGGGATTAGGGGTAGGCAAAACTACCACAATATCTTCCTATAGACTAGGTGTAAAAAATAGAGCAGCCAAAATTGAGCAATCAATCTAAAAAAAAAACCTTCAATAGACAACACTGTGAATTGGTCCAAACCTCGGGCAAAACTGCTCCACTTCACCTACTAAAAGTCTCAGAAACACTGGCAGAAAGACCAGACCATGCAAGGTTCCAAATAATATGCCAAGGAATATTGTTTGGAAAAATACCTGAAAGAGGTAGGCTTTACTGAAAAACAGAGCAAAAACACTAAGTATTGTTGAGATAGCTCCCTGGACTATTGGAAGGCCAAGGCTATAAAGGGCTTGTATTGAGCGTTCCTTGTTCGTTGATTTTGTAGGGAGAGTCTGTGTGCAGCAGGGACAGTCATTCTCTACGTCGCCACTGCCAAGGTTTTCATTTACACTTACCATAAAGGCGTAGCAGATGTGAGCTGAAAAATCAACACTAAAACCTATACAAAGAATAAGATTAATCATGGAAACGGGGTTTAGACTGATGTGCCAGATTCCCATAAAGCCCAATACGCCAACAACAATGGAAGCGACGGATAGAGTGACAACGAATGCACATGTCACGTATGGTATAAGGAAGAAGGAAACGGCAAACATTATAGCTAACGTTCTTCCTAGACTCTGCCACGTACTGCTCCACATACTCAGATATTGATCACTGAAAAGGAAAAATTGACTGTACACAATCAGAGGCAGAGATGAATCATCCGCTTTCCTCCGAAGGTCAGAGGTCAATTGACTTTGGAATTTTTGGATGTTTGCTGCGCTGTTTGTACGTAAGAAAAATCTAGATGACGCAATTGAAGTGTTATCGTCATTGAAAATTATATCTAATGTAAAATGTTTAAATTGGGGTTCTGTAAGAAATTGTGTTCGCAGAACTTCAACAAATTGGGTGGAGGGTAAAGGAAGCAGGCTTGCAGCCTGTAGGAATTGAAGGTAGGCTCTCACCCACGAGACAGTGTATGCGTTAAGGATGTGTTTGTTGTACTCCATTGCAGATAAAGTATAATCTAATTGATATTGAGTATCTGGATTAGAATAATCTATTTCGTCAGTAACTACCATTGCAATTTGTGGTCCAAAGAGCCCAAAATATTCTGATTTGACTTTGTAATATTCACTTGCTTCACTCCCATCACGCGCAAGTTTTTCCTCTGGAAATCCATGTTCAATTAAGGTGCATCCCCAGATGGAGACACTGAGATATCCAAGAAAAAGTAATATGATGATTCCCATAACAGGTTTTTGATTAATGAAAGGTCCGTAAACTTTTTGAAAAAATGTCATCATGAAAGGGGTCTTGTCATCTTCCTCTGGTGAGCCACCTCTACAATGAAACCAGTTGCTGATCCGATATCGCTGACGATTTTGTTTTCTGGGAGTATAACAACAACAGCATGCATGCAAAGCTTTGCTTTCTCGGTGTCCGGATAAAGCCAAACATGGTGCGAAGAAGATAAGCTGGTACAAAAAGCAGACGGCTACAGCCACACCACAATATATGGAAAAATATCGAATTGCAGGAAAGTTAGATATCGCGCCGATTCCAAAAGCGAGTGCGTCTGTCAAAGAGGTAATAGTGATTGACATAGCTGCTTCTGAAAGAGCTTCGCCAAGACGTGATTTCACATCTTCTCCGGTCTTAGTCTGGCGCCAAGCAGAAAGAGCGACATAAGTATCATCAAGCCCTATTCCTGAAAAAAAGAACACAAAGAAAAACATATTTCAACAACTCACTGTATCTCTTCATACAGGCGTGTACCGTTGTTGATTCGTGATGAATCCACAGTTGATATTCAAATTAGCGTGTCACGCACAGCATGCCGTTTACATCAGTGCGTTTACGCAGTACACAATAGTCGTCACACTGATCATCGCGCGTCGGGCACTTATACTAGTACGTGCAAAAGCCCGGTGCTTGGGTAAAATGATAAAGTCAAAGCAGCAAACATTCACAAATTAGTACTTTGCTTCAGATATGCTAAATGTTTTAATGAAGATAAGTTAGGCCTATCTCTTAAATTGAGATTGTTAGGCCTATCTCTTAAATTGAGCTTGGGTGGCTAAAGCTACCCTCGCGCAATAAAAATACGCAGACGCATAGATGCATTGTTGTTGATTCGAAATGAACAACTCTGTGGCATGTTTGAATACCTAAATGAATTACAGTAAGTTGTCTTATTTACAGGTTCATAAAATGAGTCTTGTTCCGAAAGTATGAAGTATGCAACAAGCAATCAGACTCTGTTATGAGATCCATAGCATATCTCTTATATTCTACAACATATTGAACTGGAGGTTTTGTATTGTGTAAGAGATTAGTCATGATTGATAATAATAATAATAATAATAAGCAAGCTTTATATAGCGCATCAAGCAAAGGCATCGTAGCGCTTTACAAGTTAAAAATACAAACAAATTGAGAAACAAGCACCAAAAATATATCTTAAAAAGCAATGCGT
>JXSR01S030093.1:3342-16933 GCA_000969725.1 Ophiothrix spiculata | reverse complement strand
TATCATCTTCATATACTTATTTCTCCACAAACCCCAATTATTCTTAGTGCAATTCAATTACATAACATAATAGACCCACATCTTCAAGTTTCTACGTGAAAACAAATTTACGACCACCATCATAAAGTGACTGGAACTGACAAAGTGAGATAGATCTCAGTGCTTTAAAACACAGTATGATGTAGCTTTATTTTGACCAAATTAAACACCTTTTTCTGCAAAAAGTTCCTTTGCTATTGTTCTGCCATGTTAAGAGTCTATTTTATCTTTATATGCGAGTGTTTATTTCCACTTTAATCCCGTTTTTATGATTACATGGCTCACATATGTCGTACTTACCTATGACTGATGTGAAGAGTTCTGGTGCTGAGCTTCCTGCCGCCATGAATGTTGCACCTGCTACGTCTTCTGAAAACCCTAAATTCTGTGGAGAAACACCAGAGTGTTATGTGTAACCTGGGTCTGATTGTCAGTTCAAATTCAGTTCATATTCAATCCAGTTCTAAACTATTTAAACATCATATTTAAATACACATAAAGCAAACACAGCACAAAAATGTATACGGTATTACAGCAAATAATGATATTGAGAAGGGCCATGATAGTATGTTATAGTTAATTTACACATCACAAAAAGTATGGCCTTATGACTCACAAATCAAGTTCATTATTAAAATAAGAAATGCCAAAACATTAAAAACAATTGTCTAAGTATATGAACATAGTACATAATTACATGATTCATGATTCAACAAAGCTCATCAGTGCACGTTTCTAAAAAAAAAGGTTGTTTCAAACACGTTTCTAAACTCTTTGATAGTTTTTATTCTTTTTGACAGTTTAAGATCGTTATGTTTTCTTACCAAGAGAGTTCTTTGGAATAATGGAAACAATAATTTGGAACATTTGTTGCAGAATAATTGTTAATCTGATCATGTTTTCGGACATAATTAGTGAAAATCTTTAGTGATAACTCTGCTTATGTTGTACACAAAAAACATCCAAACATCCGATACAAAAGAATCGCACACGTTAAGTATTTTCCCTTTACATGAAGGATTGTATAAAACCTGCCCTAAAATAGTACTTCTGTTAAAACATCTTGTGAGTATTAAACCAAATATATTTTGCAGCAATTGCTGCATTCAATAACAAAGATCTAATCCAATTTCTGTAAATTAGATTTCAAAAGTATTATAATTCTGTTATAAAATTTGTCAGCTATCATGAAAATAAGATAAATTTTCATTACTGATATTAGAAATTAGATCTCGGGTATTTTCATCGATATTTCCTATGCGACAGCCATAAAGCACGTCTATAACAGAATGTGTTCAATTTAACTAATACAACCGTATCTGTCGTGGGACAAACTCTCAAGGCACTTGTGTCATTAAAAGACGTTTCCTGTTTCACATCAGTAGTATTATTAGTATTGCTGAACCATTTAAGTGCCAGTGTAAGATGATATTGCCCTGTGGTATAAAAACACTGTGCAAAATAAACCACGAGCTTTTAAATTGTTAACGTAGGCGGATTAAAATTAGAATTTGCTTACCTGGCATATTTTTTCTAGCGATGAGACGAAATAATCATCACATACAATGGCTAAGGCAACGAACATATAGATGACCTGGGGAAAAATCAAATAGGTCAGAAAAGTTCAATATTTCATGTCATGAAAAGAAATAATTCTTGAAATACTTAAAGTGACAGGAGGATACAAATCATCCACTAATGATTCATAGCATTACACATACAGAAATCATAAAAGCGTATGTGTTTATTTAACCACACTATAACATGTCTGTATTCGGCATTACTAACATGACTAAGCGCGTATTGTGAGCTTTTGAAAAAGGTACGAGAAAAGTTGATCTCGATTATAAGCCAAATGATTGCTAAGATCCATTTGCATATATCTTTGTATCATTTTGGACATCAGGAAAGGTTTCCTCTCCTCTTTCTCTTGTATCAAAGGTTCACTAGTGACGATTTAAGTGCTTTTCCACCCTTAGGTCGTGGTCACAAATAGATATACTCTTGACTTCCGGCAAGTGTCATCTTAAGTTTAGGGTATACTTGCAGTATATATCTGACCTTCTTTATCCTGGCCTCTAGCAACTCGGGTGTATTCTTGCTTTATATACACTTTCACAAGAGCAAAGCTATCTTTTTTTCGATAGTTAAGATTATAAGAGTATTCGTTTTACTAAGGTTCTCAGTTGTACAATGTGTGCCAATAAAACGCAAGATTTTGTGCGATATTTTCAAAGAGAATTACGCTAATGGTAATACCACGAATTATACATTTTTATTTTTGTACATTATCTCATCTACAAATAGATATTCATTTCGTGAATTTTGGACATTTGGTTAAAACAATATGATAAGTTCTGTGAAGCCATCAATAATTGAGTTGGCCTGATTTTATAATCTCAATGCAATTATCAATAATCAAATGTGAGTTACATAAAAGACAGTTAATGCAGGACGATTTCAAATCCTGATTAAAATATCACTTAATTGCATTGAAGAACCCATGAAAGTCTCTTCCCCGTGGTCTTTTCTAAGTGAAAATGACAGAAACACTTTTAGTTCGACAGGAATGTCAATTTCCGCGTGACAAATGACATGATATGTCTCTTGAAACATTCTGGGTTTTTTTGTTTATTTTTCTTATTATCAACCAATCTGGTTTTGTGTCTTTGTTTATTTTTTTCGCAAAAGAGTAAAGAAGAATGTTTAAACAGAAATAAAACGTAATGTTTAACTCATTATTTTCATTTAACCGTTGCTTTACATAAATCCCAAAGTCATTAATAATTATTGAGTACTGAATTAGAATTGAAATTCTATTGTATTAAATAAAAAAATGAAATTCTCGGCTGCTGGATAAGAATTGATATATTCAGGGATATAACAAAAGGTCTTAATATGACAGAGAGTGATCTTGTTTATTGAATAAGAATTTCCAATCTGGGATCATAAATAAGAATTAGGTATTGGACTGCAATTGCAATTGAAATTCCTGATGTTGAGTGAGAATTGAAATTGACAAAATTAACAGTAATTAAATATAAATAAACTTTAAGCACAACTATTACATCAAGCGTTTTGTCGCCTATAAATGTTTTTACAATGATATAAACACAACGAAGAAATGTTAAATGATTTAGTACCTCTACTAATAATACCAGTAACACTAGTAACTTGTACAACTTCCGTTTGAGATATCTCATTAACCAAGTCATGTTTATGTTTATTTTGTATTGCTTCCCACATCCTCTTCTCCACGTGGCCTTTTAGATGAAACCTATCTCATACAGTCTTTTGCGCATTCCTTCCGGATATGCAGTTTATCTAAACACACCTCTGTCATGCCATTATTCAACATGGTGTATTTAATGAGAACAGTAATATAAATGTAAAAGTAGCGACCATTCTGTGAAGATAATCTTAATTGTCTCCAGTTCCTCTGGACACTCCCTCTGGACTTAATTAATACTAATCTTTTAGGCATTTATTCAAATAGCTTTCATTGATGATCATGAAAAAAGCGAAAGTCTCAAAATATATCAACTAAATATTTATTTATGCTAGTTTAAATAGTTATCAGAAATAGCTATCTTCACATTTTAAACAACAGCCATAGAGACGACTAGCGACTGTGAAGACTGCGGCATTAGTGTATGTCGTAATAACATACTAGATCACAGACCAGAAATTAGCCATAGACTAAACAAAACGGAATGGTTTACTAATCCAACTCTACGAGCATGTAAATTTTGAACTTGCATTAGGCAAACTAAATTTTAGTACTGTTTTTAAATTATACTGTGTTATGTGAACCTAACTTGTAGCTTCGGACAGATTTCAGATTTGAATCAAATCAGATATTTTCTCTTAATTCTCTAAAGAAGTCCTTCAGGAATTATCTATATATCATTTAAAAAATTCTAAAACTACAAGATCTTGCTTATCTAACAGTTATTGTAATTCTTGGGTGAATAGAAAGTGAGGTTTGAAGAGAGTGTATTGGTGAGAGTGTATTAAATAAGAATGAAATTATGATACAAAAAATAAAATCATTGAGTTGTGACTGTGTGTGGGGGTATTGCATAAGAATTCCATTCTTATGCAATACCACCACACATTCGTGGGTTCTGAATAAGAAAAGGAAATGATTGAGTATTGAATAAGCATTGAAAGTAGAGAAAATGAACAGTGGCGCAAGTGGAGAAGAGATTATAACCTTATGCTAGTTGGTTTTAATGCACGTTAAGCACGGCGAATATATTGATTATTCTGTGTTAAAGAGGTTCTTTCATTTTGGTAAACCCTCAAAAGGTTCTCGAAAAGGGCAAATATAGACTGTTTTTCAAGATTTTTGAACCATTTCGGTCTTTAAGGGTTCTGATGTAACAAGTTTAGAACTTTTCGGAACCTTTATATCTTAAAGAGTGTAGAATCGCTTAAAAAGTATTGAAGTAAAGACAGGTAAAGTACTTTGTCAAAAAATGTCCAAGTGAAAATATCTAAATATATAAGTCAAAGGAAAAAGTATAAACTAAAAACAAGGAAAATGGCGGCGAGCATACGCCGTACAAAATTAAATGATTAAATAAAAATATATATACAGATCCAACGGACAAGGTACAAAACACATTACGGATTAACTATAAATAATTTGGTTAAAATAATACAAATGCTTTTAAGATATTACGAATACATTTAGTAACGCCTGCAACTTCAATGGTTTCCGTCTCATATATCTCATTAGATTAAGTCTTGTTTATTTTGTCTTGTATCCTACATCTTAAACTCCACGTGTCCTTTTAAATGAAACCGAGCTCTTTAAACAACTAGTTTCTCGCACAACCCTTCCGGATATGTAGTTTATCCAAATAAACCTCTATCATAACATTATACATCCTGTTGTATTGAGTAAAAAACCAATCATTCGATTACCAAGTAGTGGACATTCAACAGACATTTGTAGTTTGTCTTCACTTTTCATATGCATATAAAACATCAACTAACATGATTGATGTTATGGGCGAAAAGACGAACAATTCTGAAGGGGAAAATATAATCTACTATTTCCATGATATAACAATACACATCAATTTAGAAACTAACTTAAATCAGATTCATTGTCAAGTTTTTATTGAGCGACACGTACTTAATTAAAGCTAATGAGCATACTTTCGGAGTAATTTCGGAGTAATTTGTTTGTTGTGTCCTATTAGGTGTACTTTGGAAACTTTGATTTGTCTTTAGTATAGCATCTCCATATATGTGTACCGCCGCGGCAAAAGGGACCAGTTGTCGGCTCGTACATGTTGCTCCTTGTAGCATATCTAATGTATGGTATTTGTATACATCAGATATGCTACAATGAGCAACATGTAGGAGTCGACAACTGGACCCTTTTGCCGCGGCGGTACACATATATTCTAGGCATTGATAATGTACTTCAGTGGTGGTAGGACGATCCCTTTTTCCACGCACGGTACCACCACTGAAACCACCGAAATAAATTACTGCCTTCAATAAAAAATGTACGAGGATGGTGATGATCACGTGTTCAATTTAGATTAGAAGATTTATTTGAAATATTCAGGGAAATATTTACCAAGTTTTACTAATTTGCAAAATATAAAGCCCGAAATCACAAGCTGAATCTTTTTCTATTATAGAGCCTATGTGTATGCAATCATTATCAAAAATAAATAAACCAGTTCAAGTTGATGCTCATGAGTCACGATTATGCAGCTAGCAGACCAGCTAGCTCACCGGTGCAGATGGTCGTGGTGCATGCGTTTGTTTGTTTGTTTTTTTGGTATTTTGGAAAAAAAAACCTGTCGGTGTTTGTTTGTTTGTTTTTTAAATATAGATAAAAAGTCATAAAAAAAGAAAGTTTGAGAAGGAAAAAAATTTTAGACCAAATTTTTTTTCAGAGCAGGCCTCGATCCACGGACCTTACGGGTCCGAGGCGATCGCCCTATCCACTTGGCCACGTATTCTATTTGTATGCAGGTGGGATTTTATAATACTTGTACATCCGAGCCAATTTTCACGATATCAACGGCAGAGATACAGAGCGCATGTCTCGTATGACGTCACACTATCCGTAATTAAAAATCCGTTTATTTTTCAAAAAAGTCAAAATATCTTTTTAGTTTTCTGGGGTCGAAGTCCCGACCCCAACGGTTTTGGAATCTGCATATTTTTATACGCCAAGTAAGGGTATAAAATGAAATTTTGGAGCTTTAATTAAAATTCAAGTTTTTTGAATGGGAGTTTCAAAATCTGATGACGTCATGTCCTACCCCCCCCCCCTGATGTACTTAATATTATTTTGATGTTAAAATAAAGTTTGATTGATCGATTGATTGATTGATTGAAGGAACTACGGTCGATCCAAATTAAATAGAAGTCATGAAAGAAAAGTCATGAAAGAAAAGTTGTCTGTCTTCTCTTGACCCAACAGGATTTTATTTTCATGTTCATTCATTTTATACAAATATGTCCGATTCTATTCAATTTTCATAAATTTTGCCCACAATCGAAAGATAATCGTAGTCATCTATATGAGCGCATCGATCAGAAAACTTTTAATGGGCCTATTCGATTTAATAAACAGGTATGCTCCTAAATGTGCGCTTTACTTTTAGTTAAGTTAAGGTTACAGCCAACCCTTATAAATTCCTCATTTTAAGTGCCTATCAAGTTCATATAAAGTATACGTTTTTTACATTTCAAGAAGCGAATTTGCAAACTGAACATTACGGCGAGGTCATTTTAGAGCAAAATCTGAAATTTTGGGCCAAAAGTCCAAAGAAAAAGTCTTTTTAAAAAGGTCCTGAAATCATGTTGTCATCATTTTACGAGAAAGATTTATCATGAACTACTTAACTTTTTTATGACCTAGAAAGCAATGTATAGGAATGGATTACTCAATACCAAAATTTGACCAAAAAATTCAATTTTTGGTTGAAAAAATAAATTATACGGGCTAAATGTACGTAATGATATCCAGGAAATTTTCAAGGGGGTGCGGATTTTCAAATGGTGGACCTTTTAGAGGAACGTTTTCTGTTTGGGTCGACCCCAAATTAATGTCAGTGGTTTTCTAAACATGACAAGCAAAAAATGAAATAAAATAGCAAAAACATAGTATTTGGGATTCTTTTTTGTGTACCTTTTTCGAGGATTTTTGTGGACCTTATTGCACTTTGTCAAATTTAGCGCAGCCCCTGGATACGGTCGTGCCTCCCAAACAAGCCTTACAAGCACCTGATATCGGGATATTATTCCGGTGCTCACCGCTAAATGTACTCCTTTGTCTATACGGAATCAGCACGTGTGACAAAAGTCTCTTGAAAGCAGCCCCAGCTATAGAACTGTTTAGATTTTGACGTCACGATATCGATTCAAGAAATTGACTTAAAGCTCCGCCCACTCCTTTTACCGTGATATTTTATGGCGTATAAAGCCCAAGGGAATTCCGCTTGTTTTAGATAATTAAATAATAGCAAAGCTTTTTAGTTGGATAAATTATCACTTCACTATCTGTTCTTTCTCGGAATGCTTCAATTTACCTTGTGACTGTTTTCATCTCCGAAAAACAAGTGATTAAAGTTGGAATCTATTTCACGTGATCTTCAATGGTGAAAAAGTTTTTGAGGCGAATATTATAACTGCTTCGTCGTTCTATGTATTTTTTTTGCATTATATGAGCAATATCATACAATCTTATAACCAAACCGAGATATTATACTAATCAAGGATTAATTTGATACCAACTGCATAAAAATCAATTGAGTTTATTCTCCAAAATGACGAAATTCGGAATTACATTACATGTATAAAACAATAGCTACATCGAATGAAGTCCTCATTAATAATTTCTATTGCCAGCGTCGCAAAACATACTGCACAGCGCGATAGGCAATTACTATGCACAATACACCGATCCAAATATTTCATGGCACAAGCGCATCTACCCAAATCAAACAGACCGACACGGAATATTGTTTTGGCCAAACTTGTATACAACTATAAGTAACGTTAAATTCACTTGTGCTCACAACGAGAAGTGTGATCTAGCGGGTTAAAGCGCCGTGCATGATATATTAGTATCAGACCAACGTCATATATCCATTTCTGGGCCCGGTTCGAGTCCGCGGGCAATCTTTTTATTTCTTCACTTCTTTTCATTTTAAACGTTCAATAGATTTATTTAAGAGTAAAGACACCGAAATAATTGGATTGCTGATTTTTTTACAACTTTTACAACAATAAAATCAAGTCAACCCACCGTTCAGGTATTCATAGCCTCAACCTCAGCCTTCCGATGGTCAGTCTTGCATACACATGCTGTCTAATTGAAAGTAAAGTATTCAAAACCATGTTTCCATTCTTTATGCGAATTCAGTGTAGCGGATAGAGATATTGATCTGCTAGTGATTCACTAACCATAAACTTTATATCTTAGTCTTTTGAATTTTGTCCCACTGCTAAGGCTTGTGCCCAGTAAAATTTTGGGCCAAAAACAATATCATTTTGAATATGAGAGCCAAAACTACATAGTTTGGTCAACAATTGACCTCACCATCAAGTTCAGTATGCAAACCTGCTTCTAGGTTCTCCGTTGTTAACTTGCATAGTAGAAACAATTTCTGAAAACAAAGGGTTGACAGTACCCTTAAACCAGTCCCATATATAGCGTAATTAATATTATCGAATTTTACTGATGCAAGACCTTTGCAATGAGATGGCTACCCAAGGAATGGGCTGGTATTTAAAATGCGTTGTTTTGTTATTCTGATCTAACATTTTGTTTAAATTTAGGCGTATATGGCAATTGGATATTTCAAATTTGCATTGATTACCTCAATGACCCTCATTCTCAAACTTGATGATCCCCTTTTTGAGTACCAATGACCAAATTTTTGGTGCGCGTAAGTTTGTACCGGATGACCCCTACTTTTCATCTTGCTGAGTCGCATCCTGTCACTTTAGATAGTGAGTGCCCCTGGGGGACTAGGCGCATTAAGAATATTGACAATTTTAATAGCTTACATGTACCGCGACATTCAAACTTATCAATTCTAACTATCTACCTACAAAAATTGTTAGTGGAAGTTTCCAAAAGTTTACATCATTAATGGTGCCCGATGCCCAACAGATCATACCAAAGCGAGGCTGAAATTGTCCAAATTGTAAAGATTTGACCATTTTGGAGTACATGTATACTTTAAAATCTATACATTTTGTTGGGTCAAGAGAAGACAAACAACTTTTCTTTCATGACTTTTCTTGAAGTTTGGTATTTACTGAAAAAAATCCGAAAAACCGAGGGTCTATTTAATTTGGATCAACTATAGGCCTGGCTGGGTCAGACGAATTACGAGGTCGCATTTACTAAAATAAATGTTGCTGTCATAATACATTGTAATATGTCCGACCCGTTTTTATTAAAATCGGATCGTCGTCGCATTAAAAACAGTAGTTTCAGTTCTTTATCGAATTTTGGCAATCTCGACACTGTAACCCTGACAGCAGCTACATCTCATGAAGGTACCCTATTACATTGATGAAAGTAATTGAAATGTGTCAAAACATCTAACGTAATATTGTATTGATACCGACAGACTAAACAAAATGGCGATGCATCATCGCCACTTACTTATATTTTAAATTTTCATAAGCAAAACTGTAAAGGACTCTTACGATTACTGAAGCAAAAATGGAAAGATTTGTATGCCAGTTGAAATAATTAGGTATTTAATGTGAACAGATATTCCTGGTTATGAAATATGTATTGTGATTCTTTGGCATTGGGGGTACGAAACTAATTTAGGGGAACTGAATACGAGTTGCATTTTTTGATTTTATTCTTGAAGACACGACATAGCCATTTTCAGCACAAGCGGCTTATTTAACGACTATGATGGTATTGAGTATATTTGATTTGGTTGAAGAATTAAATGGCCAAATAAAAGTTCAAACTAAAGTCTAAGTAAAGAAATGAAATTGAAATGATGAGTCTCAACTTACTGATTGTCGTGTATGTCTGAAAACAATGACTCCTTCTGTATAACATTTTACATCACAATATCTAGACATAATCACATTTGTTGTACTATTTAATGAATAATTTTAATAAAGGTCGTGTATCTATCCAGCACTTCTTTCATTTCAATTCTCCTTAGAACAAGTCATTCTCATTTACTGTGAGCAAAGTGCATTTCCTCACGTTTCTATTATATGTTGAGTAAAACAAACAATAATCTCTCTCAACTTGCTCTGAAATCAATGAATAAGAAATGGAAATCACTTGCTATCTCTTTCAATGTAAAGGTCACCGGTATCATATGTGTCAAAATGAAATCGTGAATCCTATGACTGACCTTCCTAAAGGTCTTCAGAAAGGTCATATCACATCGAAGCATACGAAAACAGTTTGTTGAAGTAATAATTATTGTAGCACTTAATGAAATGAAATTGAACACTACAACAGTTGCCACTTGGAAATTTATCTTGGAGTGAAAATTGAATTTGGACTTCGTTAAGCGGAGGTCTCTGCCGTATCTAGGCTACTGGTTTCTTGACAAGATATAAAGTGATAGAAATCTGATGATAAATGTAGGTCGGTATTTGCTCTTGGGTGGAATAAGATGACAAAGAATTTTAGCATGACAAATAGAATGTACAAATAAACCATGGAAGATTGCACACTGAAATCCAACCCTGTCTTCTATTTCAATATGTATACAAGTCCAACTCTTGAGTCAGCGCCGCCAGAAAGGCACATAAAATTTGGAATATTCTCATTTGTTCATTCATTCATAGCTTAATTCAATTATATGTTTTGATTGTTCAATAATCAAATAATGTTAAATAATTGTTTTATATTCATATGAGGATTGCCTTGAGTTCTGTTTTTATCGAAAGCATTTTTGCATGTTCATCTCCATGTCTTGCTGATATTGCGTATGTAATATGCTTGAGTCATCTGATAGTGAACAAGAAACCAAATGTTGGGGTACATAATACCTAATGATATTTGTAATTTAAATGTAGACACTTTCACTGGTAAATTGGTAGACCAGAGACTCCTTTAAAGGCTATTACGTTATTTTTTAATTCTTTGATGACTTCAAATGACCGACTGAAGATAGTGTTCGAAAAAGCGACATCTCCATGTCTTGCTGATATTCCGTATATAATTTGCTTGAGTCATCTGATAGTGAACAAGAAACCAAATTTTGGGGTACTGAGTACCATTTGATATTTGTACGTTAAATGTAGACATTTTAACTGGTACATTGGTAGACTAGGGACTCCTTTAATGGTTGTAACGTTATCTTTGAATTGTATGATGACTTAAAATGAACGACTGATTTTATATAGTTTTCGAAAAAGCGAGATGAAACCAACTACAATATTTCCACTTGCTTATGAAATCTTGAAAAAGGATAAATGTGAACGTGTGTTTGTCACGTATGATTTTAAAAATTAACTCCTTTAGTACAATATTTCACATAAAATAAAAACATCATATTACATTTCTTTTTATCATTAATGAAATGAATAAAGTTCATTTATTCTATTCAGCACGAACTTCATTCCAATATTCCTCTTAAAGAGGCCGTGTTTATATAAATTCTTTCTTTACTGTGAGCAAAGTGTATTTCCCCTTGTTTCTATTATAGCCTATGTTATAAAAACAAACAATAATCTCTCTCAACTTTCTCTGAAATCAATGAATAAGAAATGGAAATCACTTGCTATCTCTTTGTCAATGTAAAGGTCACCGGTATCATATGTGTCAAAATGAAATCGTGAATCCTATGATTGACCTTCCTAAAGGTCTTCAGAAAGGTCATATCACATCGAACCATACGAAAACAGTTTGTTGAAGTCAGACTTATTGAAGCACCTAATGAAATGAAATTGAACACTACAACAGTTGCCACTTGGAAATTTATCTTGGGGTGGAAATTGAATTTGGACTTCGTTAAGCGGAGGTCTCTGTCGTATCTAAGCTACTGGTTGCTAGATAAGATATAAAGTGATAGAAAGCTGATGATAAATGTAGGTCGGTATTTGCTCTTGGGTGGAATAAGATGACAAAGAATTTTAGCATGGCGTATAGAATGTACAAACAAACCATGGAAGATTGTACACTGAAATCCCACCCTGTCTTCTATTTCAATATGTATACAAGTCAACTCTTGAGTCAGCGCCGCCAGAAAGGCACATAAAATTTGGAATATTCTCATTTGTTCATTCATTCATAGCTTAATTCAATTATATGTTTCGATTGATCAATAATCAAATAATGTTAAATAATTGTTTTTTATTCATATGAGGATTGCCTTGAGTTCTGATTTAATCGAAAGCATTTTGCATGTTCATCTCCATGTCTTGCTGATATTGCGTTTATAATGTGCTTGAGTCATCTGATAGTGAACAAGAACCCAAATTTTGGGGTACAGAATACCTAATGATATTTGTAGTTTAAATGTAGACATTTCAACTGGTACATTGGTAGACTAGGGACTCCTTTAATGGCTGTTACGTTATCTTTGAATTGTATGATGACTTAAAATGAACGACTGATTTTATATAGTTTTCGAAAAAGCGAGATGAAACCAACTACAATATTTCCACTTGCTTATGAAATCTTGAAAAAGGATAAATGTTAACGTGTGTTTGTCACGTATGATTTTAAAAATTAACTCCTTTAGTACAATATTTCACATAAAATAAAAACATCATATTACATTTTTTTTATCATTAATGAAATGAATAAAGTTCATTTATTCTATTCAGCACGAATTTCATTCCAATATTCCTCTTAAAGAGGCCGTGTTTATATAAATTCTTTCTTTACTGTGAGCAAAGTGTATTTCCCTACGTTTCTATTATAGCCTATATTATAAAAACAAACAATCATCTCTCTCAGCTTGCTCTGAAATCACTGAATAAGAAATGGAAATCACTTGTTATCTCTTTGTCAATGTAAAGGTCACCGGTATCATTTGTGTCAAAATGAAATCGTGTATCCCATGACTGACCTTCCTAAAGGTCTTCAGAAAGGTCATATCACATCGAACCATACGAAAACAGTTTGTTGAAGTCATACTTATTGAAGCACTTAATGAAATGAAATTCAACACTACAACAGTTGCCACTTGGAAATTTATCTTGGAGTGGAAATTGAATTTGGACTTCGTTAAGCGGAGGTCTCTGCCGTATCTAGGCTACTGGTTTCTTGACAAGATATAAAGTGATAGAAAGCTGATGATAAATGTAGGTCGGTATTTGCTCTTGGGTGGAATAAGATGACAAAGAATTTGAGCATGGCGAATAGAATGTACAAACAAATCATGCACACTGAAATCCAACCCTGTCTTCTATTTCAATATGTATACAAGTCAACTCTTGAGTCAGCGCCGCCAGAAAGGAACATAAAATTTGGAATATTCTCATTTGTTCATTCATTCATAGCTTAATTCAATTATATGTTTTGATTGATCAATAATCAAATAATGTTAAATAATTGTTTTTTATT
>JXSR01S030091.1:135992-146197 GCA_000969725.1 Ophiothrix spiculata | reverse complement strand
GCATTCAAAATCAAAGAATCTTCAAAATAATACAAAAAATAGATAAATCACATTGATAATTTCATTTACATAATAAAACATTCATACATTCCATTAATTCTATAAAACATGAAGACATTCAAGGGCCATTGAAATGTATAAGCTTGTTTCATGTACGGATAATGCAGATACCACTTTTTTAGAAAATTTCCTGAGTTCATGATATTTGTTGAGAATGCGGATTTTAGGAAAATTGTGCTCAATATTCCAAGGAAATCTGTACTTCTCTTCAAAATTTTCAAATGATTATGAACAAGGTTTGTGGCATATCTGGTATCGGAAGATTTTGTCGTATTAACTACAAGATGGTGCCACTGAATATCAGATGGTAACTTTTTCGCTTTCTTTTGAGACTCAGGTGTCAGTTATTATCAGTCCATTTCTAGTCTGTAACCCTTTGAAAGCCACATAAGCTAGGGAGTATCATTAGGGTGTCCAGGAGGGGGGCTTTGGGTGCTGAAGCCCCCCGCACTCTGTTAAAATTAATGCAAAATCAGACGATTTTGGATGCTTTTAGGCTTCAAGCCCCCCGCAAAATACTGACAGCCCCTCTAAGCCCCCCGCAGGAAAATATCCTGGACACGCTGGTGAGTATATATGAAAATGCTATCAGGATATGCTGCTCTAGTAAGTTACATTTACAGAAAAATTCACAGAAAAAAATTGAATAATATGCATATATTAAGTACCTAATTTGCATAATTTATTCAACATTTGAATAAATTCGCATAGCACCTTGTGAACAAATATCTAGAGATACGAAACTCAGAAATGGATACCACTTCAATTTTTGGACGATATTCAGGGACCATATTTTTGTTTTAACATTTCATTTGTTTTAGGACATATTGTTTGTGCGAAATCATACTCTGCCTCCAAACAAAATTTTCGCTACCAAACATTTGGTCGTGACGTCAAAATGATGATTGACTCCAAACAAAACAACTTCAACACCGAGTTGAGACCGAATAAAATTTTGTGCTAGAATGCACTTGTTATTAATTTGCCATATACATTAGACCAAATGTTATGATCCGTTCATACTTTAAATTCGATGGCAAATATTTGTGACGTCACGACCAAATGTTTGGTAGGAAAAATTTTGTTTGGAGGCCGAGTATGATTTCTCCCTTTTTCTAATCATTTGAAAGAACTGAATGTTGTGACAAACTCTTGAACTGATTAGATTTACAGCGCATAATATGATATGTTAAGTGCCTAATTTGCATAATTTTTTTAAAAATTGGTTAAATTGGCCTGTGAACAAAATATTTGGAGATACGAAACTCAGATATGGATGCCACTTCAATTTTTGGACAACCTTCAGGGACCGTGTCCCAATTTTTGTTTAAACATTTCATATGTTTTAGGGAAGATTGTTTCTCTAATCATTTGAAAGAAATTAATGTTGTTTAAATTTTAATGTTATTTTTACCTACAAAAAATGGAGCATTCAAAATCAAAGAATCTTCAAAATGATATAAAAACTAGATGTGAAACAATTTTAATATTTTGACTAGGCCTAATATGATTCTTAACATGTTTGATGTGTTTAAGCCATCATGGAAATGTGAAGTTAGCAAGATCGACCCACTGTCGACCCACTGTCCCCTCCCCCGCCTTTCAAAACGGCTTGACTTTGACATGTTGGACCGGTGGGTGCCCTTCACGGTGAAGTTACATTGACAAGGAGGAGATCAGAGTAGGCCAATGAACTTGGCCTAATAATTGGGGACGTGAGTCTGGGGCCAGGGAAGGGTTATCTGAGGGACATGAGATTGGTGTGTGGAGTGTATGTTGTGTTATTATGTAATGCTTGTGTCTGACATGTGTCCAACACTTTCTGTAAAGAAAGGGACTGAATGATATCACAAAAAGGGAGATCAGGTCGGGATGTTGGCCTAATAGTTGGGGACATGGGTTAGAGGCCAGGGAAGGGTTATCTGAGGACATGAGATTTGTGTGTAGAGTGTAGGTTGTTTTATTATGTAATGCTTGTGTCTGACATTACGTGTCCAACACTTTTTGTAAAGAAAGGGACTGAATGATATCACAAAAAGGGAGATCAGGTCGGGATGTTGGCCTAATAATTGGGGACATGAGTCTGGGGCCAGGGAAGGGTTATCTGAGGGACAGGAGATTGGTGTGTGGAGTTTAGGTTGTTTTATTATGTAATGCTTGTGTCTGACATGTGTCCAACACTTTCTGTAAAGAAAGGGACTGAATGATATCACAAAAAGGGAGATCAGGTCGAGATATTGGCCTAATAATTGGGGACATGAGTCTGGGGCCAGGGAAGGGTGATCTGAGGGACATGACATTGGTGTGTGGAGTGTTGGTTGTTTTATTCTGTAATGATTGTGTGGCTTATGTCTGACATTGCATGTCCAACATCCCCTGTAAAGAAAGGGACAGAATGATATCACAAAAAGGGAGATCAGGTCGAGATATTGGCCTAATAATTGGGGACATGGGTCTGGGGCCAGGGAAGGGCTATCTGAGATTGGTGTGTGGAGTGTATGTTGTTTTATTATGTAATGATTGTGTGACTTATGTCTGACATTGCATGTCCAACATCCCCTGTAAAGAAAGGGACAGAATGATATCACAAAAAGGGAGATCAGGTCGGGATGTTGGCCTAATAATTGGGGACATGAGTCTGGGGCCAGGGAAGGGTTATCTGAGGGACATGACATTGGTGTGTGGAGTGTATGTTGTTTTATTATGTAATGCTTGTGTGGATTGTGTCTGACATTGCATGTCCAACATCCCCTGTAAAGAAAGGGACGGAATGATATCACAGAAAGGGAGATCAGGTCGAGATATTGGCTTAATAATTGGGGACATGAGTCTGGGGCAGGGAAGGGTTATCTGAGGGACATGAGATTGGTGCGTGGAGTGTATGTTGTTTTATTATGTAATGCTTGTGTGGCTTGTGTCTGGCATTGCGTGTCCAATCTCCCCTTTAAAGGGACGGAATGATATCACAAAAAGGGAGATCAGGTCGGGATGTTGGTCTAATAATTGGGGACATGAGTCTGGGGCAGGGAAGGGTTATCTGAGGGACATGAGATTGGTGCGTGGAGTGTATGTTGTTTTATTATGTAATGCTTGTGTGGCTTGTGTCTGGCATTTGTCCAATCTCCCCTTTAAAGGGACGGAATGATATCACAAAAAGGGAGATCAGGTCGGGATGTTGGTCTAATAATTGGGGACATGAGTCTGGGGCCAGGGAAGGGTTATCTGAGGGACATGAGATTGGTGTGTGGAGTGTATGTTGTTTTATTATGTAATGCTTGTGTGGTTTGTGTCTGACATTGCATGTCCAACATCCCCTGTAAAGAAAGGGCGGAATGATATCACAAAAAGGGAGATCAGGTCGGGATGTTGGCCTAATAATTGGCGACATGAGTATGGGGATCAAGGTGTATGGAGTCACTGGAGTGTAGGTTGTTTTATTATGTAATGCTTGTGTCTGACATTGCATGTCCATCATCCCCTGTAAATTGGCGGAATGATATCACAAAAAGGGAGATCATGTCGGAAAGTTGGCCTAATAATTAGCGACATGTATCTGGTGGCCTGTTAAGGGTAATTTGGGGGACATGAGATTGGTGTGTGGAATGTATATTGCGTTATTATGTAATGCTTGTGTGGCTCGTATCTGACATCATGTGTCCAACATCCCCTGTAAAAAGGACTGACAGTTTTAACTGTCAAGGGTTGAGCGCAACAAGGCTACCTATCTACATAACAACAATTCAGAAAACAAACGATTTCAAGAGCTGATCATACCATCAAGATGAATGAAAGAACCATCAGGTCTTGATGGTACTTTCTACCCTCAATATAATGCAGATATATCTCGTGCATGACGATGATTTGTGCGGATTGTGCACCAATTAATGGAAATGAAGGAGATGACCTCCAGTAATGGTGGACATTGAAATATAGAAATGTTTGGACATGGATTGGTCTATAGATTCAAAGTTAGTCCAGCTTGCACATGTATTAACCCTAAAAATGATGAATCCTACAAAATCCTACATAACGAAAATAATTGTAAGTCCAAATACATCACAACCGAGATATATATATATGGTCACCGAATCGCTGCCAATTAAGGCAGCACCTGTGAGTGGCTTGGTATGGGTGAATATTGGATTGGGATGCGAGAGATGTGTGAAAATAATGAATTTTTATCACAGTAAGATTCCAGCCTTTAGTGGGTTAGGGTTATGGAGCTTTTGATTTCGCTTTTCTTCGCAAATCTTATTGGAGTCCCTTCTTAATGTTGAACAACTTTCTAAACCTAAGCATGGATAACTTTTTTCTAAAAAGTTACCTCGAAGACGGATAAGGAGTTCACCCCACCAAGCAGAAAAAACCCAAGCCCATAAAAATCTGTCCTCAAATCCTGGTCTTAGTATAAAACTCACGCTCTAACTATATGTAGACGGCAAATTATAATAGTGATACTGATGTGAAGAGAAATGTATTAGGATTTAATCTAATTTTGTCATATTTACGGATAATTGCAATAGCTAACACCAATAAAACTTGATTAAGTTAATCAGAATCTAGCTTTTCATGATTCAAACTCTATCTTTACTTAGAGATGTCAACTGTAAAATAATATATTCTCTTGTTTTGTCAATGAAATTGAAACTAAATCCGACATGGTTGGTTAGAGGCCGTCTTCAGTTCGGTTTCAGGTCAAAGTCAAGGCAAATATTCCACACATTATCATGTCTACTGTGAAGTTTGCAGGCGACTACAAGCTTTTCCTGGCTTCAATGGTCTTGGGCTAGTTCTACAGCTGCAAAGTTTGCAGGCGACTACAAGCTTTTCCTGGCTACAATGGTCTTGGGCTAGTTCTAGAGCTGCGAAGTTTGCAGACGACTACAAGC
The DNA here is from genome assembly GCA_000969725.1 of Ophiothrix spiculata. Taxonomy (NCBI): domain Eukaryota; kingdom Metazoa; phylum Echinodermata; class Ophiuroidea; order Amphilepidida; family Ophiotrichidae; genus Ophiothrix; species Ophiothrix spiculata. The sequence goes on along the minus strand of JXSR01S030091.1, from coordinate 141,248 downwards.
TTTTCCCGGCTACAATGGTCTTGTGCTAGTTCTACAGCTGCAAAATTTGCAGGCGACTACAAGCTTTTCCTAGCTACAATGGTCTTGGGCTAGTTCTACAGCTGCGAAGTTTGCAGACGACTACAAGCTTTTCCTAGCTACAATGGTCTTGAGCTAGTTCTACAGCTGCGAAGTTTGCAGACGACTACAAGCTTTTCCTAGCTACAATGGTCTTGAGCTAGTTCTACAGCTGCGAAGTTTGCAGACGACTACAAGCTTTTCCTAGCTACAATGGTCTTGGGCTAGTTCTACACCTGCAAAGTTTGCAGGCCACTACAAGCTTTTCCTGGCTGCAATGGTCTTGGGCTAGTTCTACACCTGCAAAGTTTGCAGGCGACTACAAGCTTTTCTGGCTACAATGGTCTTGGGCTAGTTCTACAGCTGCAAAGTTTGCAGGCCACTACAAGCTTTTTCCAGCTACAATGGTCTTGGTCTAGTTCTACAGCTGCAAATTGATACGGTGCCGAATGCTTCAGTATGTCTATTACCTAACTAAGAGTAGCCCACTAGTGAAAACTGTCATATCAAATGCCTGATGATGAGCCTTGCAAAGAGTATGCACTGTATGCTCCATAACGAGGAAACAAGGAAGGCAGAAAACCCACTTTCTGCCATTGCTATCATTGCATTCCATGAAAGTGATAATCAGTGAAAAACTTCACTGACCATCCAGGATTCAAACCTGGGACCTTGGAAATAACTTGGTTTACACTCTACCAACTGAGCTATTAGATCATTGTGGGAAGAGTGGATGATAGGCCTTCATTTCTGCTTAAGAAAAAAATCTTGGTGTGGTTTTTTTTAAAGGAATATTTGAATATGTTGTTGCTTTTGTTGTTGTTGTTGTTGTTTCAAGTATGTCACTAATGGCTGCTAAAATCAGGGATATTTGTTTGTGATTTGAAGAATATAATAATAGGTATGCTTTTGCTTATTTGCTACATAACTTTATCATTCAAGAATTCAAAAAATCTGTTTTTTAATGTACAAATAAGAAATGAATGAAAAGGGAGAAAAACAGCAAACTGACTTTCAGAAAGATTATTTCCATTTTAAAATGTCTGTTTCTTAAATGCAAAGCAGGAGAAATAAAAAGCAGCGAAGAGCGGCGATCAATAATCAGTTGCATACCGAATCGCATGTGTTTTTCCGGTTAGCACAGTTTCATTTTCGTCTTGTAATTAGTGCCAGTATTCGGCATCAAATCCAATCAGCGATTGGTGCCTGAGACGTCGGAATACATATGCAGATTAACTGAATAGGTCATCCTGCTTATTATGGTAGTACGCCCCCGCCCGCGCATCTGCTTGTTAAATTATTCACTTGCGCATCCTGATTGTCTTGCACAGTCGCTTGATTTTCTGGGGTTGTTGTTGTTGTTGTTTTTTGGGGGTTTTTTTTTCAAGTTTGTCACAAACGGCTGCTAAAATAAAGAGAATTGTTAGTGATTTGTAGAATATATAATAAGAGTATAGGTTTTGGTTGTTTTTCTTCATAACTATTCAACAATTAAGACATTCTCACTTTTCAATTGATGCTGGAAAGTATTATATTTTGTTTCAAAAAATGGATAAAAAGCAATATATACTTAAAGAGAACATCAAACCCACCCTTTTCCATGCCCACTTTGAGAATGAAAGAACAAGTTCTGAAAATTTGTATCATAAAATCATATGTTCCCGTAAGAGAGATATGATCATTATAATAGCAACAACAAGAATATTACAGATTGTGTTTTGTCAACAATCATTTAAGGGTATTAGCCATGATTCCATTTGGCAATGAAAACTTGGGAAAACTCCATTGAGTCAGATATGAGTTGAGTAGGTTGAAGAACTTTTTAAAAATGCAATAAAATCAGTATTTGTCACTGAAAGATGAACTTCACTTACGTGATCATGGCTAATGTCTTTATATGTAACTTTTTTTATTTTGATTATAATTGAAGGGTGCTTCCAGGATTGTTGATAACAAAAAGATCCGATACTTTTATCAGCGATTTCCTTGTCACTAAAAGAGAGTTTGAAGTGAATTTTTTCAGTAATCGGCAGCCAATCAAGATCTTTCAGTGTCAATTTTTGTAAATATGGTTACAATTTTCTTCATTTTCCAAGGAAAAAGCATCAAGGTGCAGTATTGTATATATTGGTAGAATTCTGTCATTCTTGGGGGAAAAAAGTTTGAATCAAACATAATTTATAAACCTTGAAAGTATGCAACAAGCAATCAGACTCTACTACGAGTTCCATAACATATCCCTGGTATTCTACAACATTGTGAACTGGTGGTTTTGTATTGTGTAAGAAACATGTAATGATTGATTAGAATTGATTAAGACCAAATCACTGCGTATTAATAACTTTTGTACATAATCATTAATGATTTTTATATTATTTTTGGCTAATTGTGTTGCTATCGCATAGACAAACATCAAACATAAGTTCATTTGAATATTTAGCCAAATTGGTTTGGAGGTTATGATTCGGAAAAACACAGACTACTTTCTTTCCCTGTATGGCCGTATTGGTTTATATGAATTAATCAGCTGCTTGCTACATTCTGTCAAGGTTTATAGGGTATAGATGTGTATAAAGATATACGTATCGATGAATATCAACAAACTGTGAGCATACAATATATTAAAGGGCATGTTTGTTATTCCACATGTGCACCAATTACCTCATCTGCATAATTTGATAATCTCTATTATCTCTTTTGATCTGATTGTCTTTAATTCCAGGCTGTAATTAACTTTTGATAACTTGTTGTCCCAACCAATAAGAATCTAATCAATATAGTAAAATCTACCTGTAATTGAAAACATCTGTAACCAATTATTTTGGATTATCTGTAGGATGCACACCATTATATACATTTCTCATATTTTCACATATTCGAACCCAGACCAAAGAAGCATCTGCCAATCATTATAATAGATTATAATAAATATGGGGGATTTATAGTGCGCTATGTCTCCCTGATATGTAATTCCACATGGCCTCAACACACTAAAATATTTTCGCGCTCAGTAATTTTCGAGCACGGCCAATTTTGGACAATTTTGCGCACGTGAACATTGGACTAGTATGGAATTTCCTTTGCAACAAACACACATTAATTTTTGCGGTGCATTTATTTTCGCGCTTTTTTTTTATTTTGCGCGAAAAGTGCAAAAATAAATGTAGCGCGAAAAATACCACTTATACAGTATCTGGTGTTAACTGACCACTGTGATCCAAGTAAGCTCCATTCCACACCAAGCATCAATTATGGTTTCTGCGTCAAACTCCCAAGGGGTGCTGAACCTTGATCAGTCCACATATGTACCAGCGCTGCACATATCAGCTCCCCGAGTTTTGTACGTTTTTCCACAACACAATTAGCAGTTTGTTCCTTGTCCAAGGGAATTTCAATCACACTTAACTTTTTGGTACCAACAGGGTTTGAACTCAAGTCCTCCTGCACTGCAAGCAAGTGCCTTACTATTTGAGCTAACTTGATTTTACACAGAACTTATTCAGCTCTGAACACCAAACCATCCGTTCATTTGCATAATTTGATAATCTGTATTATCTCTTTTGATCTGATTGTCTTTAATTCCAGGCTGTAATTAACTTTTGATAACTTGTTGTCCCAACCCATAAGAATCTAATCAATATAGTGAAATCTACCTGTAATTGAAAACATCTGTAAACAATTATTTGTTTATCTCATTGGTGGATCTCATATGATGTTTTAAAAGTATATGATTGTACTGGGTGTTCGGCACATTTTAATGATGTAATAGTAGGGATCACATATGTATCTTTATACTTTAATGGTGTAGATTCCGATCAAATTCTCATCCTGTAGGGCTAAACCTCAAAATATGAAATAAAACATAATATTGTTTGGTATATCTACTTTTTATTTATTTATCAGAAGCCTCATCCCTATAAAAAGTTGCATGCTTTACTTGGCATCTGAAGTGTAAAGAAGAAGCAACCTAAAGGTTAAACCTCACAAAATGCATTTCAGAGGCCAAGTTCTATTAGATTAAAGTAAATTATACAGTTGGTAACATAGGATTCTACACCTTTAAACATTTCCAAAAGTTTTCGAGATGTTATCTGTTAAAATCACTTTACATCATTTTGTATGTCCCAGGATGCATTTCAAAATGAAGTAGATTTTCTGAATTTGTTTCGCTGTGTGTGATGTCACATTCGTCACACGCGTGTAGCCAGTGAAAATATCAGTACCATGTGAAAATACGCAAAACAAATTTAATTACAAGGTCAACTGTTTAACCAGTGACAACACTGGTCAAAAATCCTTTTGTTGAAAGAGACAAAGAAATGATCTAAAAACAATATGCCACCTGCTCAAATAATGTGTTTGGAAAGTTTCTGGTTTTATCTTATTCAATTTTCTAAATCTGTGGACCAATATCAGTGGTTTTGGCTGCTAATACTACTATATCATTGCTTCAAATAGATTTCGGACATGGTTTTTGAATGCAGCTTCTACATACCCACAATTTGTGATGAGAACAGGACACCATTTCCAATCAGTAATCCATAGTACTTCAACACTGTTGAAAAGTTGTTGAAAAGTATTGTGAACTTGTACAAAATGTGCACGCAATTGTTTTTTTTTTTACAAACTTGTGAATTTCTGTGTCCAATAATTTTGCCATAGTAGGAAATAACTTTTTAAATTTATGATATTTTACAAGTATTAATAACCAAGCACCGCAATACATCATTGATCTCATTGAACCTTACTCACCCAGAAGAACACTACGGTCATCGTCAAAGATTATGCTTCGCAATCCTCCTATACCCAAATCATGTTATGGACAGAGATCATTTTCATCAGCTGCTCCAAAGATCTGGAATAATTTACCAACTCATGTTCGCAGTGCTACCTCTCTCTCACAGTTCAAATCTGCACTTAAGACACATCTTTTTAATTCTGACAATAGCAGATTTTAATTGTCATGTGCCATGTACTTTTTAACTCAGTACAGACGTCTCCAGCTGGCCTGGATTTTTTAGAACTGTGTTTTAAGATCATGTGAATTGTACTTTTTAACACTTGCTTAACGTTTTGTTGTTTATCTTAAAAGTGTATATTTTGCTAAGTTGTAGTTGTAATTTAAGTGCTTTTTATATTTGGTTTGTTGTAAAGCGCCTTGAGGGCAATGTTATTGTCATAGGGCGCTATACAAACGCC
>JXSR01S030091.1:119962-132875 GCA_000969725.1 Ophiothrix spiculata | reverse complement strand
ACTAAATATGGAATTAGTTTTATTTTATCCAATTCAATTTTGGCAATGTGTGTGTTTGAAATACAGAAAAATTCTGTGATTGTCCTTCCGTTACCGTGAAAATGCCCTTATTCATAATTACATGATCACATGCTTGTAGGTATCATTTATTATTGATTGCATTCAAAGGTATAGTGACAACAAGGTTTAAGAGGACTGAAAATTAATGACAATGCGATTAAACTAGATCATAAAGAATAAACAATTGGTTTTAATTTCATCAAGATACCTCACATTATACCATATCTTTCTAACATGGCTGCCTGTGCCATGAGCGAATGATCCTCAATTGTGTTTAAGGTATTATGTAGTATTGATTGGAGTCATATAGATAGGGACAACAAGGTCTAGGACAAGCTGAAATTAATGACAATGAGATTAAATCAGAGAATTGAAAAAGATATATTTGTTACTTGTGATTTGGTATTTCAATTCCATTCAAATATCACGTTACCGTTCTATTTTTTCTTGTCTCTACCTGTAAAACAAAAATTTGGCATAGCCCAGCATCAATTAGCCTGTTTCTACTCAAATGTAAAATATAAACCAATCATGTTTACCGTGTAAGAATACCGTGTCGCACTTACACCACTCTGTTTCTACTCACGACAGAATCCGATTATTTTTGGTTTCACTTGATAAAATACTGTGTACACCGGATGTACAGAAAGTACAGGCTAAATGACGTGTGTTTGGAAGAATCACTTAATATTGATTGAAAACTTATAAGTAAAGACAATGGAATTTATGATAATGAAAATTAAAGACAATGAGATTAAACCAGATAATGAAAAAGACACATTAGGTTTTCATTTCATCCATATATCAAACTGTGATGTCATCATTTTTCAACGCATAATATGTGTGTCCATGATTGCATGATCACACATGTTTTTGAAGTATTTTCTTATTGATTGCATTATAGTTTAGTCAAAAAGTAGGGTTTACATGCACCCCCCTGAAATATACTTCTAACACATGTCACTGTATTGGAAATTTTGCGTAAAATACGATTAACGATGTTAATAAATTCTAAAAGTGTCCCTCGTATCATTTTTATGCAAATTTGCCATTATGGAAAAATATTGTTTTAATCATATCTCAACTAATACTGCATAAAAAATTACAAATTTGGTGTCTATACCTATGTTTTCAGGGTCAAAGAAAACAATTAAAGAGTGATCATGTGCTTCAGTGACGTAATTATTTGCAAAGTAGGGTCGCCATAACGGAAAATAGCAGATTTTCATTAAAATCTACCAAAACAGACTTTAACCCTTTCGATCCTGAATTGCAATATAGGTGTATATAGCCCATACTGAATTAATTTACACTCAATACGAATTGGAACGCTTGAGCGTTCTCTTGTAAGCTCCTTTGGAAATGCTCAGGCATTCTATCGGATCGAAAGGGTTAAGATGTCTGGTATCATCAACAGGAAATAACATTTAGGGTTACTACAATCAATCAATCAATTTTATTTTCCATATATATATATACAACAACAATAAACATATTTAAACTAAAAACAAATATATGGGGGCATGTGATCAAAAGGCCACGGCCAGAGGTGATCACAACCCAATACAGTGTTACAACAAAAAATACAAAAATATAATACCTTACATGTATCTTCTACTAAACTGAACTATGCTCCAAACAATAAATAAACTAATATTTTGATAACAGGTGATACTTAAGTTGGTTTTTAAAATGTTTCACAGATTTGGAATCTTTTATCTTTAGGTCAAGAGATGTCCAGATAATAGGGCCAGATGTTTTTATACTTTGATCAGAGAAAACTAATCGGTTTTTGGTTAGAGTATAATTATCGTTATATCTTGTTGAATAATTGTGCAAATCACTTTGTTTGGTGAAAAAATGTTTAAAAGCTGACGGAAGATTGCAATTAAAGTGTTTAAACATAAAAATACCCACTTCGAGTTTGTATGTATCATAAATGTTGAGGATTTTTAATTTTTGAAAAAAGAGGAGCAGAGTGGCACCGATAATGGCTACATGTGATTGCTCTTACTGCCCATTTTTGAAGTTTAAGTATCTTATCTAAATAACTCTGACAAGTGTTTCCCCAGACCAGGATACTATAATTAACATATGGTAAGACTAGAGTACAATATAAAGAATACAAAATTCGTTCTGGAACAAAATACTTTAATTTATTGATGACACCAATATTACGAGATATTGTTTTAGAAATTCCATCAACGTGATTTTTCCAAGAAAGGTTATCATCTATTATAACACCTAAAAATTTAGTAGAATTTACTCTCTCCAACTGTGCACCATTTAATTCAATAGATATATCTTTATCATTATTTCTGTTTCTTTGCCGCGTTCCCAACACCATAAAATTTGTTTTCTTAGCGTTAACCGATAATTTATTAGCCTTAAACCAATTTGTTACTTCTTTTAATTCATTGTTTATTGCTGTAATCATACTTTTAAGATTGTCATTGGAATAAAGAATAGTGGTGTCATCAGCAAATAATATAAATTTAAACATAGATGAAGTATTTACAATATCATTGACATATAGAATAAATAAAAGGGGACCTAGGATTGAACCTTGAGGTACTCCACAATTTGAATTTGCTAAATCTGATTTTTCTTTATTGTAGTACACGTACTGCCATCTATTGCTTAAGTAACTTTCAAACCATTCCAAAGCTTTACCCCTAAATCCATAATATGTTATGCAGTAAAATATCATGGTTAATAGTGTCGAAAGCTTTCGACAAATCTAAAAAGATACCAACTGTTTGTTGACTGTTTTCTACGGCATTACATATTTTATCCACAAAATCTATTATAGCCATACAAGTAGAGTGCTCTTTTCGGAATCCATATTGGTTATCATTTAAAATATTATGTTTATCTATAAAATCAACACATCTGTTAAAGATCAGTCTTTCCATTGTACAGATACTGGTCTGTAGTTAGAAAATATTTGAGGATCATCCTTTTCTACATGATCATATGTTCCCCAATTGTATTGTTGGCTTGTATCAAATCCAATATAGAGCCTACACTGAGATCCAAAATGGCCGCCAAAATACCATTTTAGGCACAAAAATAGGTAAGAGTGACTTTACAACAGTATCAAAAGCATGAAATATTGAAAATAATTGATGGAAAATGGCTTTAAGGGCAAGCAGAGGAACATTCCATCCCTGATAAGGGTAATTGCATGTTTACCCTTATCAGGAATGCACTAATTTGCATAAATTTGCATAAAAACGATACGTGGGACACTTTTAGAATTTGTTAACATCGCTAATCGTATAATTTTGTATGAAAAATTTCCAATGTGACATGTGTTAGAAGTATATTTCAGGGGGGTGCATGTAAACCCTACTTTTCGACTAAACTATTATGATAGGTGGAACAGTAAGGTTTAGGAGGGCTGAAAATAATAATAAGATTAAATTAGATCAGAATAAACAGTGAGTTTTTATTTCATCAAAATACCTTGCATATGCCATACCTTTCTAACATTATCTAATTATTGTGCTTTAAGGTATTATATATTATTGATGAAATTCTGATAGATAGAGACAACAAGGTCTAGGACGAGCTGAGATTAGTGACAATGAGATTATTACAGACAATGAAAATGATATATTTGATACCTGTGATTTGATATTTTAATTCCATTCAAATATCATGTTACTATCATATTTTTTTCTTGTTTCTACCTGTAAAACAAATATTTGGCATAGTCCAGGATCAATGACATGTGTTTGGAGGAATTATATAATAATGATTGAAAACTTATGAGATTTTGGATTTATAATGAAAATTAAAGGCAATGAGATTAAACTGGACGCCATCACCCCACCGGTAGGTCAATGTGCACAGCACGGCAAATAACTTTAGTGGGTAGCTTATTTCAGATTTCGCATAGGTAAAGCTAAATTTGGGCACGGATAAAACTCGAAATATCTCGGTCAGAAGAGATCATCCGCTGAATATATCCGCACATGAAGGTAGATAACCTATATAAGTACAGATTTTAGCCGTTGGTTTGTTAATCAGAATGTTGGTATGATTTTTATAGCCAAATATTTGGAAAAATTATGAAGTTGTGACGTAGCAACAGTGGTTAACTATTACTCTGATCCTTCCCATAGAACACCGTTATTCAGAAGGCACAATAATAGGTAATACGTTATAATAACCTTCAATCCAATTGGGGATGCAAGGATAATACCATGATAATTATACGAATATGACGCACATAGGAAATTTTGCATTGTGGGATATGTATTATTTTTTGTTGTTTAACATTCCAACCATTCCCAGGTTGCAATAGGATAGATCCGACTCTTTCATATTTCGTGGTGTAGAATTCTATCATAGTCTAGGTTAAAACCACGTGTTATAGGCAACGAAAACTATAGCATGACGGGGTAATGTGCGCACGTGGAGACCTTGACAGAACATGCGGAAACAAGCATTACGTAATATTAATAATTATTGTTTCTCTACTGAATTTTGTTTGTGATGAAACATAAAAGCCTGATCAGAGGGTGTGGTGTTCTTTAACAAAGAAATTGTACAGTTGACTGAATATTCAGGAGGTAATGTACCAGAACAATCAAATAGGCGAAATCACATTTGTTTTGTGACAGTACTTTCCAGGGGGGCCACTTCTATATTTTCATGTATCACCAAACTATACCAACTTTGACCATCAGGGACCCAACTATAGAGGAGGCAACATATGGTATCTCTGACATTTACCTGCCCACAACCTCACGGTCCGCTCACACCTGGGACTGGAGGTTTTATAGTCCCAGGCTCACACCAACCATTTTCTTAATACCCTTGAACTAACGCGCCATGGCTACAGATCTCCACTCTGTAGCCAGGCGCTCCTTTCAGTCTAATTTTCCATATCCAATCTCACTTCCTACACTCCGCCTACCATTGCATATCTGGATAATGAAAAATACACAATAGGTTTTGATTTCATCTATATATCAAACTGTGATGTCATCTTTTCCAACACATCTGTATGCCCATGATTGCATGATCACACATGTTTTGTAAGTTGTTGTTGTTGTTATTGGGTTTTTTTTATTGATTACATCATGATTGGCAGGGACAATATGGTTTAAGAGGACTGAAAATTAATGGCAATAAGATTAAACTAGATAATAAAGAATAAACAATGGGTTTTTATTTCATCCATCCTCGCTTATACAATATTTTTCCAACAAGGCAGCCTATACCATGAGCACATGATCCTCAATTATTGTGTTTAAGGTATTATGTATTATTGATTGAAGTCTTATAGATAGGGACAACAAGATCTAGGACGAGCTGAAATTAATGACAATGAGATTATTACAGATAATGAAGAAGATATATATGATTCTGTGATTTGATATTTAAATTCCATTCAAATATCACATTACCATCATATTTTTCTTGTCTCTACCTGTAACACAAATATTTGGCATAGCCCAAGGTCTATGATGTGTGTTTGGAGGAATTACATGATATTGATTGAAAACTTATAAGTAAAGACAATGAGATTTGGATAATGAAAATTAAAGACAATGAGATTAAACTGGATAATGAAAAATACACAATGAGTTTTGATTTCATCCAAATATGAAACTGTGATGTCATCTTTTTCCAACAGATCTGCGTGCCCATGATTGCATGATCACACATGTTTTTGAAGGTTTTTTTTATTGATTGCATTATGATAGGTAGGGACAATACGGTTTAGGAAGACTTTAAATTAATGACAATAAGATTAAACTAGATAACAAAAAATAAACAATCGGTTTTAATTTCTTCCCGATACCTCACATTATATATCATATCTTTCCAACATGGCCGCCCATCCCATGAGCGCATGATCCTCAATTGTGTTTTCAGGTATTATGTCTTATTGATTGAAGTCTTATAGATAAAGACAACAAGGTCTAGGATGAGCTAAATTCATGACAATGAGATTATTACAGATAATAAAGAAGATATATATGATCCCGTGATTTGATATTTTATTTCCATTCAAATATCACGTTACCATCATATTTTTTCTTGTCTGTACCTGTAACAAATATTTGGCATAGCCCAGGATTGATGACGTGTGTTTGGAGGAATTACATGATATTGATTGAAAACTTATAAGTATAGACAATGAGATATGGATAATGAAAATTAAAGACAATGAGATTAAACTGGATAATGAAATATACACAATGAGTTTTGATTTCATGCAAATATCAGACTGTGATGTCATCTTTTCCAACACATCTGTATGCCCATGATTGCATGATCACACATGTTTTCAAAGGTTTTTTTTTTATTGATTACATTATGATAGGCAGGGACAATATGGTTTAAGAGGACTGAAAATTAATGACATTGAGATTAAACTAGATAATAAAGAATAAACAAGCAGTTTTGAATTCATCAAAATACCTAGGCTATACCATATCTTTCCAACATATTATTTATTATTGATTGAAGTCTTATAGATAGGGACAACAAGGTCAAGGACGAGCTGAAATTAATGACAATGACATTAAATCAGATAATGAAGAAGATATATTTGATACCTGTGATTTGATATTTTAATTCCATTCAAATATTATGTTACCATCATATTTGTTGTTGTCTCTACCTGTAAAACAAATATTTGGTATAGCCCAGGATCGATGACATTTGTTTGGAGGAAATAGGGCCAAAACATAGTCGATGTTCAAACAAAAATTTTGCTACCAAACATTTGGTCGTGACGTCAAAATGACGATTGACTTCATAACTTCAACACCGAGCTGAGACCAAATGCAATTTTGCGCTTAATTGCACATGTGTTGAATTGCCATATAGATTGCCTCAAATATTTTTTACCGGTTTATACTTTAAATTTGATCGCAAATATTTGGTGACGTCACAACCAAATGGTTTGGTAGCAAAAAATTTGTTTGAAGGCCGACTATGTTTTGACCCTAACACAAATATTTGGCATAGCCCAGGATCAATGATGTTTGTTTGGAGGAATTATATAATATAGATTGAAAACTTATAAGTAAAGACAATGAGATATGGATAATGAAAATTAAAAACTGAGATTAAACTGGATAATGAAAAATACACAATAGGTTTTGATATCAAACTGTGATGTCATCTTTTCCAACACATCTGTGTGCCCATGATTGCATGATCACACATGTTTTTGAAGGGGTTTGTTTTAATGATTTCATAATATGATAGGTAGGGTCATAAGTAATGTGTGGGAGGACTGAAAATTAATGACATTGAGATTAATCTACATGTAGATAATAAAAAATACGTAATGAATAAGCTTTTGATATCATCAAAATCACTGTTCCTGCTAAGGTCGCATGGGGTACCATTGGCGCAGGAGTCGGTAAATTTGCACAATAGGTTTCTGAAAATGTGTGAGAGAAGATGACTTTACTTGCTTTAAGCTGTAGATATACTTTGTCCTTTTTACCATCTTGAAAATCCATAGAGCTGAATGCATATTGACCTCGAGTTACTAGACGATATTATCGATCGGAATAATCCGCTAAAACTACCAATAGAATGATAAAAAATCAAGACGGTGATAAAAATTCCAAATGAAAATGTTTCTCTTTGGAGAAAAATCAAAGGAGTCAGTAAATCTTTTCAAAGTCCTAAACTCTAAAATGTGCTAAAACATTTGTAATTTTCCATGTTTTACCACTTTAAATGTAAGTGTCATTGAAATATATAAGGACTACAGCATTTTATTTCTGCTGTAGTGATTTTTAAGACTGGTAGTAAAGTCATCATCATATTTCGTTGAATGTTACAGATTTTACCGATGCGTTAGGTGACTTATGGTGTGAGACATTATTTCCATGAGGTTTTCAAAAATTGCACACACATATTTTTGTACTATTTTCTGACAAATTGCACGCTCTTTCTTGCGAAGTGTAGGTAAAAGCGGAGCTTCATGTAGAAGTCGCAGCTTCGAAGAATGTAAACTGTAAGCACATTATTTAAAATACAGTATAGGAATGTATTTAGTGGTATTCATCCTATAGATAATTGGAAATAATTGTTTACAGATGTTTTCAATTACAGGTAGATTTCACTATATTGATTAGATTCTTATGGGTTGGGACAACAAGTTATCAAAAGTTAATTACAGCCTAGAATTAGAGACAATCAGATCAAAAGAGATAACAGAGATTATCAAATTATGCAGATGAGCTGATCGGTGCACATGTGGAATAACAAACACGGCCTATATATTGTACGCTCACAGTTTGTTGATTGTATCAGTATATAGATAAATGGTTATAATTGGTTACAGATGTTTTCAACTACAGGCAGATTTCACTATATATTGATTAGATTCTTATTGGTTGGGACAACAAGTTATCAAAAGTTAATTACAGCCTGGAATTAGAGACAATCAGATCAAACGAGATAATAGAGATTATCAAATTATGCAGCGCATGAGCTGATGGTTGGGTGAACCTAAAACCGTTGATTTTTTCGAGTTTGTTTTTCTATGGACTATTTGTTTTTCTTTAACAATGTTTGTAGTAGTAATTGGCAAATGGTTGTTGGAACTCTGACCTCACCAGGTATAAATTGTATGCCGCGCCCAGGAGGAACAGAACTCGCAATTTCACCAATATAAATGATTTCTAACAAATTAATAGAACTAACCTCTAGTATCTATATACTTTTCAAAAAAAAAAAAAAGCAAACATATCAGGGTATGAAATGCACATAGATGAAAAACATTCCTCTTAGTCATGCAAAAATTGTGATAACTGCAAACATATCAGGGTATAAAATGCACATAGATGAAAAACATTCCTCTTAGTCATGCAATAATTGTTGATGTTGATGCAAGTGTATAGTATGTGATGGGCTGGGCTGTGCAGAGCTCTGCCTGCCAGTGACACTGAAGAAACTTGAACACATTGGCATGTTATCATATTTCTTACCATTACACTAATTTTTCTCATTTTTTCTACCCTTCCATCTTTTTGTCTTCTTAATTAGGACACTCACCAGACTGGAGGAAATTACTCCGGAAAGCCGAGATAATACTCAACACCGCATCGGAGATCGTCAGCGTTTCCCCATCAACTGATCTTCTACCACCTGATCCAAGCTTTGTTTCATCATCATCGTCTAATTGCTCCGCATCAACTTCAACATCTTCGCTCGGTAGTAATAGTAAACCTGTACGTCCGAGTGATCTTGTTACACTCGCTGGACAGCATCTTATTCAAAACACACTCGCATTTAAGGAACTTATCAAACCTGAGGTTAGTGTGGGATGGACAGATATTGATGGTGCTGTAACACCATCTAATGGAGGTAAGCGCATCTTTAGCGCCTCTCCAGGGACTACACAACTGGCGTATATAAGACGTCGCATCAATATAGCTGATTCGGTTGACGATGATAGTAGCTGAAGTCTTGCAAGTGTTGTTTAATTTATATATACAGATTTTGTATAGTGCGATAATTTGGGTGATAATATTGCTATATAATATTATTCATGAACTACAAAGGTTCCAGAAATGCATGCATGATGGGAAATGCAATCAATGATTATCTTGTCTTCTAAGGAGCGGCCTGAGCTTAGATTAAAGTATTTTATTTATGATAATCAAACTAATTTCCAAAATGCATCATGGGAAGGATATTGATATTCAGAATTGCATGATGGGAAATTACATCCTCAGTCCTCCATTGTCTTATCAAAATGTATAATCTGAGCTTAGTTGAGGTTGATTTAAGAATAACTCGCTATTGAATAGCCCATGTAGTATGGTTAGTTTGCCTAGCAGTTAGCATTGTTATTTAGTGCTGACAAGCTAGAGGTAATTTAGACCAGAAATGCATTGTGGGAAGGCCTTTGAATACTCAGAAATGCTTGATGGGAAATATCATCATCAATTCTCATCTTGTCAAAAGTACATAGTCCTGAGCTTAGTTGAGGTTAATTTGAGCATAACTTGCTCTATTAAATCGCCCTGTTATCCCGTTCATAGTTTGCCTAGCAGTCACAATAATAGTGTGATGCTGACAGGCTTGAGGTTATTCAATTCAGAAATGCATTGTGGGAAGGCTTTGAACACTCAGAAATGCATGATGGGAAATAGGTTCATCAATTTTCATCTTGTCAAGAGTGCATAGTGTAAGCTTAGTTGAGGTCAATTTAAGAATAACTCGCTATTAAATCGGCCCTGTTATCCTGATCATAGTTTGCCTATCACTATTGTGATTAAGTCCCAGATTAAGTGCTGACAGGCCAGAGGTTATTGCATTGTGGGAAGGCTTTGAATACTCAGAAATGCATGATGGGAAATAATAGCTTCATCAATTTTCATCTTGTCAAGAGTGCATAGTGTAAGCTTAGTTGAGGTTAATTTAAGAATAACTGGCTATTAAATCGGCCCTGTTATCCTGATCATTAGTTTGCCTGGCAATCACTATAGTGATTAAGTGCTGACAGGCCAGAGGTACCAAGGGTATTGGTAATGCTGATGGTGAATGACACTTGCTAACCATGCTGATCCTTGGTTAAATATTTATATCAGAAGATTTCTTAGTATACTGAAGGAATTTACAGCTATTTTTTTATCCATCGTTATTACTTCCAACTGCAAACTATACACTTAGTCAGTTCAAATGTTCTGTCCGTGCATAACAATGCATTTTGTAATCCGTAGTAAAATATTTTGTTAACCCATTACTTATTCTATTCACTGGAGTCAATAAGTATAGATAATCCCCACTTGAGAAATTGCAATCCTTGACAGTCCTTTTGTGTTTACACGATAAAAAGCACAACTAAAAATCTCTAGGCGTTATGCTTTTCGTCGAAGACAATAGCCTATCCTATACTTTGATTGACAGGCCTCTTTTGTGCGGTAAAATTAATTCGATACTTCTATTGTCATTTACGATTTAGTTAACAAAATCCTTTGTCCTTTAATGAGATAACAGACTGAACATTTGAACTAGCTAACTGTACACTTACAATGCCAAGAATTTGAACCATTGTGAATTTTTGGTATGGGTGAATTTTGATACCAGACCTTGTCCTGACAATATAGTTCAGATAACAGTTTTGAAGCGGTAATCCTGGTTATAATCCTTGTACTCTTATTTTTTCTTTTCTCCAGTAATTATCTTCATCGATAATGTTGAATCATTAAAAATACAAACCAAATTTTCAAGGAGTATTCATTGTGATGTAGTGACTACCATTTGATTTTTTTATCCTTTTTGTTATCAGTACATTTTGGGCCATTACCAGTACTTTCTGGAATTGTCCAGGGTATTTTCTATGATAAGTTTCAGTTAAATGTACCGTCTTAATATAAATAAGGAATTTGTTTTTCATTTTTGAGTTATATCTCTAGGTTTTGATACAAAAGCATTTCCAAAGTAAAATCTGTAGCATCTTCAGAGATGTAAATCTTTTGTACCTGCTGCCTTAAAATCAATTTCCTTGATAATACTGTACAGAGCCCGAATATATGCCCAAGGTACACTGTTTTGGTAATCGATATACATGTATATACATGTATATACATGTATATCAAACACAGTGTATGTTAGGCACTTCTCGCTAAGGTTTTTGAGCTTGCACCAATTCACGCAATTTAAACAAAGTTGAAGAGGTGTTTACATCAAAATCATGAGATGAGGCTGAAAATTGGCAAAAAAAAGCCAGGAAAATAATCTTTTACACATTTTCAGAAACTTGTTGCGCTAATTTTCTAGGCTCCTGCAGCGCCAATGGTGCGCCATACGGCCCTAGCAGGAAACACTGGTTAGGCGTAGGTTTGGACTCTATGTTGGTGTGTGACTGAGTCCTATAAATGAACAGTCCAGTAGTGTGTTAATCTAAGTCTTCCATCATACCGTATTGTTTCTATTAATCGCCCATTCTCTATTAAACACCCACCCCAAAAAAATTCAAAGAGAAGTGTTAAAAACATTCAATTTTGTAGCATTTTCGTATATCATTAAGCTTTAACTTACAATCGCTAGTAACAGGAAACGGTACCAATGAGGTCGCGATCCCGGAAATGATGAAAAATTGTCAGTACTTCCAGGTTATCGGGGTCCATATAACAGTAAGTTGCCATAATTGTTAAACTTACTTGATCTCAATACCTGTTCTTTAACTTCTTCTCCATTGATTCATCCTGCTCAAGTTCTCAAATTGAAACTATCCCACTGCTTGTTACTTTCTTTGATTTACTCTCACCAAGGCACAGTATTGTAGCTATTGTTGTACTATGCCAGTCTTGAAAACATAAAACAAATGTATTTACAGTACAAGGGGAAAATCATCAAACATGCTCGTTGTTCCCCGATTTAAAACAATTCTGGCTTCAGAACTTTTCATGTCAGAGCAGCAAACCTTTGGAACAACTTTGTTGATACTGAGACACGGTCAAAATTTAATTCTTTGTCCCTTGGACAGTTCAAATATGTTATTAATGATATTTAATTATGTTTCCCATTTTGTTCTTTTATGTAATGTTTACTCTGCTTACCTCATATCTATTTTTTCTTGAGAGATTATGAAAAGAAACAAATATGTTCACCCTTTAATGCACTTTAATAACATTTACAAACAACCCAAAATGATGTGATAATCAGTCCCCTGCCTCAAGCTAACCCCTCCTCCTTCCTTCTCTCCCAAGCCTTGCTCACCCATCTTTCTCCCCCTTCTTACTCTTGCACTTTTACCCCTCCTAACTGATGTCACATTATCGCCATGGCAACCTGGCAGGTGATCCATGTACTCTTTACCATGGCGACATGGTGTCTTTTACATCAATTAAATTCC
>JXSR01S030091.1:56957-88578 GCA_000969725.1 Ophiothrix spiculata | reverse complement strand
TAACGTAACAACCTAAGCTGACCCCTATATCCAGACGTGAAAGTAATTATCCGAACATGCCATTCAAAATTAAACTAGTTTTAGAACTAGGCATGATTTTGAACCAAAGGGAGAACAATTTCAGACTTTTCGTGGATTTAGAGCCCTAAAACCTAGTGTCATATCGCTAAACATTGATGTTTACCCATAAAATATACAACACCCAATTTTCCCTCCACCTCCACCTCAAAATTACCAGGGACTCGAGGCATCCCGTTTTCCCTCCACCTCCACCTCAAAATTGCCAGGGGCTCGAGGCACTCCGTTTTCCCTCCACCTCCACACTAAAATGGACCTCCACACTAAAGTGTGGAGGTGGAGAGAAAACAGGGTACTTCGAGCCCCGTCTATACTACTAATTTGTCTCATATTATGGAAAAATGTGTATCTTAACAGAATTTCTGTAATTTCTGAAATTTTGCTGCCGGAAATTCTTGAAATATTTCCGTAAACATTTCTTATGTTTTATGTTTTTTATTTTTATTGTTTTCGAAAACAGATCTTCTTTAAATTTACGTATTCTGTTTTCTTAATTTACGGAGATTTCTTGATTCCAATTGAATTTTTTGTACCAAACAGATAATAAAGACAGTGACAAAACGTTTAAAAACCTGCATACAGAAGTGAAGAAAAGCCTGAAAATGATGTAAAAATGTCCAAAAATAGGATGAAAATGAATAAAACAGCGTAAATTTTGACACCAGATGAACCTGAATTTTGGCAGTTGCCTGAAAACTTATACATCGCTAGTAGTTATTAAATATAGGCCTAACTAAAATGCGAAAATGGGATGGGATCATTGTGTTATGTTCCATCCGTACAAAAAAAACCCATCAAAAGCAAGACATGATGGGAACACGGTTCAATTATGAACCCCTTTTTGTCCCGCCCTTTTGTCTTTAAGGTTCTTAACAGGTTCTGTTCTGATAAGAACCTTTGGTTCTTTGTAGGGCCTTTCAAGGTTTAACATGTTATTGGCCATCAAGGCCTATTTTATTTTCTGTCTTCATCATGTTCATGTAATCTGCAAATGTAGGGAAAGCGAAGTCAAAGTTAGATATTCTAAAGTATAATGGGGTTCTTGTCTAAAGCATACCTTGCTCTTTTACCAGCAAGATCCTTTAAGGGTTGGCCTAGTCTTTGCTCCAAGAAGGTTCTTGAAGCAGAAGGAAACACATTTTGGCCTAGTCGGGCTAGGGTAACAAAAGTTTTTGGTTCTAAAAGGAACCCTGTCATTTTTTGGGTTCCCTGTAGAGCACCAAAGCTTCAGGAAAGGTTTGTTGGCCCATACAGGGCGTCGGAAGGAAAATAAAAGTGGTGCGGCCACTGATAAAAGTGGTGCGGCCTGTGGCTCAATAATTATCAAAGATAAGGAAATAACTAAGACCCAGAAGACAACTACTACTATGAAACGAATTCGTACATTGCTATGTTCGAGTAAAAAAATGTTTTAGGCAGGAATCAATAATTTATGTGATAATACTTTAGAAAGCTATACAATCAAGGAAAGAAGTCGTTGGAACACTCGAGTCTTTTCGGGTGCATTCATCCGTTTAAAATACTAGAAATTACAGTAAGAGATGGTTAAAGATGAAGGCAATAAAGAACTCTTTTTTGCTGACCATCCCCTTCCCCACCCCTGTTTCAATGTTGGATGTAAAGATGCTCCTTGTGTTCGGATCAACATTTAGTGGGGGACGGGGAAAGTGTGCAAAATCAATGACCTGTTCTTGCATGCCAAGAATTTTTTCCCTGATTGTAGCTTTGTCTTTTTCTTTCCCAACATTTGCATAATATATATTATGTGAAGCCAGAAAGTAAAATAGACCTTGATGGCCTATTTAAATTTGGAAAGGCTACACAAGAGTAGACGAAAGGGTGCTCCCCACAGGACAATAAAAAGGGTTTCAGAGTGAAAGGGGTGACCAATCGGGATTACAAATCGCGGTAAATCTTTTCATTGTAAAGCATAAGCGTAAGCGCTCTCATGGTAAGTAGTAGTATATACCGGACGAATCAGACCTGATTTATAAATTTGTGGAGGTGATGGTGGAGAAACTCGAAACGTCTGTCTTTCTCTAAAATATTACGTGGAATATCGTACAAAATGAAATTGCACATAGACGCATGTTTATAAAGAAGGTGATTTATTTCTTTATTCATATTTACAATAACAACAGCAGATAAACAAAACAAACACAATTTATATAGACAATAAAAAGAAAAGAACATTCTAATTTAATTGGACTTGGTCCAATGTTACGTTCCTGACAATATAATCCAGTTTTATAACAACACATTGAGAAAGTAGGCCATTGCCTTTGGGCCAGTCTAAGTCTAAATATTATTCCAACCTGCTGTAATAAATGTACACAATTACAGATACCCATTCGGTCCCTTTTAGGGACGCACCATTAAATATCCAGGGGGTAAGTTAAGGTTTTTTCTGTCATATCTACGGGGTGACTTTTTTCTTTCTTTTTCATATTCAATTACACTAATGATTGAGGGACCCCCTGGATATCTAATGATGCGTCCCTTAACTCCTTAGTTTCCATCTGTGGGACTGCGACCGATAAACGCACATTACTTCTAAAGGCTCTATCACATAGAACCCGAATGTACGAATAACGTACAAACGTTTCACATACTGAACGTATGCGAAACGGACCACAACCGTATGGATACCGAATTGAACACAACGGACAAACCGTATGGATTAGGGCGCTATCGCACATCAAGAAACGTACGAATAACGTACTCATAACGTACATTGGTTTAGTCATTGAAATACATGTATATCGATTACCAAACAAGTCTACGTTATAAGTACATATTCGTACGTTTCGTGATGTGTGACTCAGCCCTTACGTATTGAACATACTTTTAACGATCACATGACGAACAATGTATGAACCAAAACAATAATGGGATTAAGTACGTTAGGCGTACGTTTGGTTTTTATATGTTAATATGTTACAGAGCCTTTAGCTGAATATGAGTTATGTGCATCTCATCTAGATTTAAAAAAAAACACCAGATAACATTATCCAGACCCTTAACCAGAAGTTTGAAAAGGGACCGAGGTTCAATTTTCAAAATATTCGATTTGTTGAATCAAAACGTTACTTGCTTTGAGAACTACCACGCGTATCAAAAAAAATTGTGCACGGATTAAAACTGATTTTGACCTTGATAAAAGCACCAAATCATAATTTTCTTGTTATCGTAGTAAAGCAGATTAAATAAGCTTTCAAATGCAGAAAAAAATATAGAAATCGGATGAAAAATAAAAAGATATGACCAATTTTGTTAGTACTTTAAGCTTCTATCATAATGCCATAACCCGTAATTGTGATATGTAATATCTAGCTTAACTTTGTAAATCCCATTGGAATGGAAGAAAAAGAGACGTACTTACAAAATTGGTCATATCTCTTTTATTTTTTATCCGATTTCCATCATTTTTTCTGCATTTGAAAGCTTACTAAATTTTCTTTACTACAATAACAAGAAAAGTATGATTTGGTGCTTTTATCAAGGTCAAAATCAGTTTTAATCCGTGCACAATTTTTTTTGATACACGTGGTAATCAGTACAGAAAAATGATTAATCAAAAATTAAAAGGCTTTAGGAGTTTTTTATATTGTTTCTAACACAAAAATTTGGATTTTCCCCAAGATTGTTTTAGAATTAGCGCGCGCTTATACTTCATACTCTAAATAAGATTTTTCATTGGTCTATTAAAATAAGTGCTTGTTGATTTTTTCGGTCTTGAAATTCATTGGATTCATGCATTTTATATCAAATTAATTTGTAGGCCTAAATGAAAAGACTGATAAAGATAAAAAGATAAAGTAAACCAATTTTTTCTGTTTACTTTTAAAAATCGATAATAATTCGTTTGTAATTGGTTTCAGTAAAACCCGCGATATTCAAATTACTTAACTTTGTGTGTTCACCAACTGGTGTATTCACTTCATCCATTAGAGTATTTTAAGATACCTTTTCAGTATATCATTCTAACAAACATTATTAGCACAATCAAATAGAGAAGTTTTTGATTTTAGATTTATTGTATTTACAATTATATCAAATTGTTGAAAATAATTTGAAAGAATTATATACAGCTTATAAACGTAAACATCACATCTGTGAAGGCTTTTCAAGCCCGTTTTTAAAACATGCACTGTCTCAACATCACTTTTAGAAAATCCACGTGAAATACTGATGTTAGTTTTTTCTTGAAGACTTTACGCATACAAACATGAGATCTTTCAGAAATATGAAAATAACACAAAACTTGTCTGTTAGCTTCATTCTGAAAGATCGAATAAATAAAACATAGAGTTACCATAAAAATTATAGTCAAGGAACGACGTTGGATGAATTGAAAAAAGTACAATTACTAGTATTAACTTTTGTAACTTCGACTCCGGGCTGAAAAAGGCAACTGCTCAAAATAGATTTGTTTGGAAATACTTTGATAATACTGAGGATTTGTCACAAAAACATAGGGCCAACGTATTTCCTAACGAACAAACGTTTCGCGTGCTTAAAAGCATGGGTACGTTCTGGGATGTACGTTTTCGTCTAATGGACATCACCGTTTATGGTGACGTCCCCATGACAAACATTGAAACAACACCATGAACACGTTTACGTTAGGCGTGCGTAGGCCCTATTATGTTGGCGTGTGACCTCATCCCAACAAAATCACGTTCAAATTAATCACTGTTGAAATTGTCACAAATTTATCCCGTTGTAGTGTCTGCATTATAGTTGCATATACGTTAACTTGTTTATAAACTTAAGGTTTAAATAACCCCTCGATTGTGGAACTCTCCATCGACTTATAACGCAATGGTCAAATTTGTCGAGCCTTCAGAATGTTCAGAATACGAAAGAGGTACAAAATGCATCCTTGTCCAGAGTCCGATGAGTTTCCTCAATCACAATTCTCCATGGTGTGTTGTATCAGTGCAAAAAAAGAATGTATTTAGACGACGAGCGACAGACAAAATAGGCTCTACAATGATCAGATCATACGTCACGATCTATACGGTGCCCAAGACTTACAGAAGATTCCAAGAGTTATAACTCATCCAATACGTAATGATGATGTATGGAAAAAATCCACATGCTATCTTCCACCATTTAAATAAACCGCCTAGGCATGGGCAATATGCAGCATGCTAGCGCATCATAATAGGCTTGGGCCATTTAGCATGCTCTTTATAGCTCCTCCTCATCAATTGATGAAATCGGAACATAGATATCAGGTTATATATCCTGTACAAATATTGCTCAAGTTTATCCATAAAAACTGGAAATGGGCGCAGACCCAATATCTCTAGACTACATTAGAGGTATTTGATGCATATTAAACTCTCTAGCTTTGAGTCTCAAGTTTGCGAGGCTGGCACCTATTTGTCCATTATCTGCTAGTCCCATAGGCATAACTTGACCGGGTGACATGACGGCACCAAGTCGATTGTAGGAGGCGGCCGAAGTCCATGATGCGTAGTCTCCAGCGGACGCAACGGGACAGGGACGAGCTGCTACGGGTTGTTCGACACTGACTCCGTTGAATGGTCGTCTTGTGTTCGACTTGGCCGTCGATTGGCTACGTTCGTTACGTCGGAATTTGGCACGGCGATTTTGGAACCAAACCTGAAACGATACAAGAAGCGAAAAATATATTGAATTATCGACACTGAAAATTGGGTTGTTGGTCGGCGCGACCCTTTAAGGTTACTGGACTTTTACATCACGTTGTCATCAAGTGTTTCTCATCCCGGTAAATAGCTGGACTATGGATTATACACTGAAAGAAAGTTACGGTGTCATTTAGGGATCCCAGACAAGCATGCATGCTATGGCGTCATTTAACACTTTTGTGGTGTTACCTTGGCAAATCCAAGAGGTCCTATCCACAACATTGACCCTTTCAAAATATCAAATGATATAACAAGTCACCCTTAAATTGCCATGAGGTGTCATTTTGACACCTTTAAAGTGTTGAAAGTCTTAACTGAATTAACATAACACCTTGAAAGTGTCATGGTTACATCAAAAAGGTGTCTAAATGACGCCAGAACACGCTCATGGTCACAAACATAACACAACATATTCGTCTGCATGTGTTAAGACTCTAGTTTGGGCCGATGAGTTCAACTTCTTTGACGGAAACAAGAAGTGGACCATCGCCCGACGAGGGCTCGAATAACTCCCGGAATTAACCCACTTGAAGCGTCCATATTCTTAACCCGTCCCCTTATGGTCGGCCGTGCATGATGGAGCGTACATAATAGGCTTATGCCTACATCCCGGGGCACATGCGAGAAAGGGAGAAATTAAGGAAAGGAGGAAAGAAAGAAGGAATGGACGAAGGAAGACCAGAGACCACGGCAGAGAGAAGGAAGAACTGAAGGCCTCGGATGGTTGATAAATCTATTGTTAAGTGTATGAAAATGATGTAACTTTGAAAGTGAAATAGAATTTCAACTGTAAGCTTACAAGGTGAATGAAATCATTTCAAATCAAATTGCGAAGGGATTAAATTTAAATAATTATCGTGGATATTTGGTTTGATAATTTTAAACTTGACAATGGTATACAAAAATATACAGTTAAATTAAACAGCATTAAACATGTTAAAGGTAACATCAACTCTACCATTGCGTGCGATGCACACGCGGATGAATGTAATTTATTGTAATGTTTCTTTTTTAATGTTTAAGGCACATCATAAATTCATGTTATTTTCACAAATACATTTGCACATGTTCAGGTGTTGACGGATGCGCGATAATTGGCCAAACTTGTACGACAAGCAAAACGAGACATAACGTTGTGTCCGGGTGGGGTGTCTTAAAAAATTATGTACGCATTTTCGGGGATGTGCCTGCACTTTGACAATATGCATTTGATCCATCTCTATGACCTATTTTTGACTCAAAATCCACCCATCAGTATACTAATTTAAAAAAAAACCACCCAGTTGTATTCAATTGGGTGCGACGCTCCGTCCATGGTGAGACCCAAACATAGACCCTTAGTTCCGAGGTTGTGGGTTGAATGGTTCGATCCCATGTCGGCCCACGTCTTCTTAATAGTTTCATTGAGCAAGAAACTTTACTCTATTAAATTGCCTGTGGTTCGGAAGGCACGTTAAGCCGTCGGTCCACCTTCACATTTGTCTCCAATGATTGAGGTGTTGTGAAGTCAGATCCAGATATTGCAACGTCGCGATGACGTCATCTGAAATATAGATACCTGTTTTTCTGTTAGTGTTTAGGTCTCTTCGGATGGTGAGGAAGGCAAAAATGAGAGATAGGCTCAGGTTAGAAAATAGACGGCAAGACTTCGAAAAATAGGACATTGGTTGTAGAGAATGTGAAAAGACGAGGTCGGTGTCAGCTTAGCAATAAAAAAGGATCTATTGACTATTGATCTAATGACTGACAGTCGCTAATTGCCGACATATGGAACCCCCACCCCCGGGTTTGAAATTATTGAATTTTCTTTAAATCAAAGACATGCAATTTTGCTGTGCTAGAAAATGATTTTGTCCCCATAACGTGTAACTTTCCTCCTGTTCAAAAGAACCATATCTGTTACAGCATCGTGAGCATTATGTTCCCAATGGCCTGCCATAAGATTGCACTGTGAATTTCCTACCTGAGATAATTTGACGGGATGTAATTTGTCAGTTTTTTTCTTTTCATATTACATTTTCGAGTATTTATTGAGATGTCAAAAAGTTTTTATCATTCTTAGTTGCATAAAAATATGATTGCAGCATTTCAATTAATGGCGACAAGAAATGAGACTCCAGACTTATTGCAAATTTGCATCTTAAGCAAATAAACAAAAAATATCAAAGCAAACTTTCAAAGATGATTCCTAAAAAGGGAGATGTATACATTTTTCCACCCTAAGAATAAGTTAAAATCCTATAAAATCAACTTCAAATTTCAATTGTAAGTTGAGTTGTAAAAAGGATGAGCTGGCATACTTATGAATTCATCAATCAAAGTTGAAACTGTGAAGAAATTAATCAGTGGCGTAGCCAGGTTTCCGAAAGTTTCCTATAAAGACGAACCGACAGAATTGTATTGACCATGCGAGCGGAGCGAATAATGGGTGGGGTCCAGGGGCCCACCTTAGGCCCACCGGAAGCTCCGGGGTTTTAGCTATTTGACACATTACAGGAAGGCTAAACCAACATTGGCAGGCAGCCTACGGCCGCCCGGACCGATCGACTGTTTATGCAGTATCGCCGCCGCGCCCGGGCCTGCCGCCTGCGGCCGGTCAGCTCAACTTTACCGACGGGCGCTTTTTAACCGACGGATGTCAGTAAATGGGGGGGGGGGGCACAGTCCCCCTGCCCCCCTAGCTACGCTACTGGAAGAAATTCCGCCGGGGTATAAAATAGAAATGATTACGGCGCTTTTGGAGTTCCGTAGATGTCGTCAAACTCGATGAAGCACTTATGGGGCTTTCCATTTCTATGATGAGCGGCCTTCGCTGTTATCGTTGTTATCGTCATCATCATTATCATCCTTTTTTACTTTGTATCATGGTCATCATCATCGTCATCGTCATCATCAACATGATCCTGATCATCATCAACATGATCCTGATCATCATCATCGTCATCGTCACCGTCACCGTCGTCACCACCACTACCACCGCCACCGCCGCCGCCGTCTTCGTCATTCATTCGTTCATTACTGGTTTATTAAAATCACCATCACAGCCAAAGTAAATTGCAGCAATTAAAAATCATAAACATACATAATAATATAGGCCTTCATAAAACATTTAAAAACATATTTAAGGCATACATAAAATGGAAAGTTCACTGGCTGATTTGTACATGAGGAATTTGTATTAAAAAGATGTTACAAAAACGGAGGAACAGGTTACAAAGTGGTATTCAATAATTGTACAATCGTCGCGTCATCGTCAGCCTCCTTCTCCTTTGCTCATGTTATAATGGCATTTTAAAACCTGAGCAGGATTTACTGCCTCCTCAAGCAATATCATAATGCCAAACTCCACAAAATATGCATATTTTAATAATGAGCATATTAATTCCGACTACTTAGAAGGTGGCAACCCCCCCCCCCTACCCGCCGACTTTGACGGCCTACCATAACCCCACCTTAGGTGGTACCCCCGATTTTTTTCCGTCAAAATGACCGCAAAGGATGTAAAAACAATTACCCAAATGCCCGGGGTCGCTTTGTTTTGCGTTTTGGTACAATCGGTTTATTTTACTCTCCGATGATCGTCTTAACCCGGAGGGTGTTCAACAACAAAGTTAGTTATTGTGCACTGTCAGGCCAGTACACTGTACACACAAGTCAGTTTCAAATTCTTGACCTTAATCACCGTATAACGCGTGTTTGGCCATTTTAAAGACTATTCTTATTTAATAGCGTTTTGCTATAGGCCTATAGTGAATTAGTAGTAATAGAACTTAAAGTGTTTCACAACTTGAACATGACAAACAAGTCGACAATATGAGTATAATATGGCCTAAACGCAAATCTACGCTATGAACCGCACTCGCCGCACTAAGACCAATACGTCACAAATCCGTTGGAGTTTCAGTGTTGAAACTGCGAACTTCCCGACAAAATTTGAGGTTTATTTATCCGGTGGTAGCCTATCGTAATCTCTGGGCTACGTGTGTAGTTTCGGGCCATTCACCCATTTGATTCACCCAACTATTAAAATTGCAGTACCCCCGGGCCGGGTTTGTAACGTCTCAATATGAGACTGATTCCGACAGATCAAACCCCCTTTTCTCAGGTCAATGTCTTTGGATAAGAAAATCATCAATTATATAATAAAGATGTTATAATATCTTCATTCAGCTGTTTTAGCTTGTCGATTTAGTTCAGTAATTCAATAAGACTAGAATAGTTCAAGTTCACGTTATTCAGTGTTAAGATTATGTAAGAAAAGAACATTATTATTGAATTAAAATAATGATTCACGATAAGTCGAGTATAACTATAAGATAAAGACATCATATTCCACCGTTTAGTCACATTTTCTACATGTACTTTAACTTGTTCATTTTAAGTTTAACTCTTATGTATATATATTTCATTGAAATTTAAGCTTGAGAGAGTGTTTGGCGGTTGGACAATTCAACTTTGTACATCTTTCCCCAGCTTTAGTACTTTGTAATCAGACTATACTACGATAGGCCTAGTAGTGCAGAATATACCAGAACTTATCATTTTAAATTTGGTGACGGATGAGCTGAGATCGGCAGGTAGGTTTAGGAGCATGTGATCAAGGTGTCAAAATTTGCAAACTTTTCCACGAAAAAAAAAATCGTTAAATCGGCCGGTTTGGCCTAAAAGACCCTAATACATATGTAATGGCTCAACCCGAAGAAAAGAGGGGGGGGGGAACTTTGAAGATGATATCAATTTTGATTTCATCACTTCATCTGTTACAGCATTTTCTAAGCTTTAAAATGAGACCATACTTGTTGATCAAGGCGATCAAATTTTACAACAGAAAATCGGCTGGAAATTCTTATTATATTCTTTATTTTTTGCTGCCTATTTTCATCAGTTTCTCGAAAAGAGTTCTGTCGCAAAGTCACCCTTTTCGGGGTGAGTCATCACATAGCCCTATATCTGACCATTGAGTACCCATTGCACCCTCGTCGGGGGTGTGTGTGTATGTTCGGGGGAGATAAATATGTCGGTTTTGGGAAAAAGTAATCTGTAGGCCTACATCGTTGACATGTGAGTATCACTTGACTCAAAACTTCGTCTTCGTGGTCATAGACTCACCAGGTAAACACACTGAATGCAGCGCCCCAAGAAGGAGCATTCGCATTGGGGACCCACGGAGCTCCACGGCTTAAAGTGACTTTCGAACCACGAAAGTCACGTGACCGTAAACATGGTCCGACCGGCAGTGCCGCCACCGGGGCTGTTCGACTGGGCTTGAACCCACGACCTCTGTATTACGAGTCCCGTGTTCTAACTTAGTAACAGGCTCGGCCACACTCCCCTCAGTGTCATGTTTGCAAACAACAACATGTGAAGGCGTCAGCTGAGCGACAAATTCTTCAGGTCGACAACTCTTCGACAATGGGGCTTACCGCTACACGCACAGATGCAGATAAATCCTTACTCTCAAGATCCAGACCCGCATTATCCGGATGCGAAGCGGTTTACGGAGTTGTGGACTGATCTGGATCTGCATTCTATGCATCTTGCCTCATTGTCGCCTGCTGCATACAGATGCAACAAAAGCCAGGAATTATAAAAGACTCCGAGACTGACCAAATTCTCTTAGACTCACTAGAACTCAACACTATTCAGACCTATAATACATGGTCTTACTTTTTCAGGAAACATCTCACGGCAGGACTTGTATCTGCCAAATTGGCTGACAGTCAGACCTCATCATCCAATTATACTAGATTGAATATGATGTGTGTAAGACGTATCTGTGGGTAAGACCAGTAGCAAATCACTCACTTAATATCCCATTAGAGGCCTATATTAGCCTATATTAAGAGATCATATCTTGCTAGTGTTAAACATATCATTTCAACCTGTTTTGGATATAGCCTTTAGAAAACTATAGACTGAAGTTCAAAACTTATCAAATCACTCGAGTCTTGACTTAACGTATAATAAAAGATTTGTGTAAAAGTTAAAGTGTGAAGTATATAATTAATACTATGACATTTAGTTTTATAGAAGTAGACCGAAGTTCAGATATGGCATCATATTATTACGATCAATTCACACTGACAGGCCTATATCCATTTTATAACAGATTAAAAAGTTGCATGATATAATCATGACATCATACATGATAAGCTTATATTGTAAATGTTTAAATCATAGGTCTACAACTTGTTTTTCCCATTGGTTATAAGGCCTACTACTAACAGGCCAACACTATATGCAGATATGACATCATATTATTACGTTCAATTCACAGGCCTATCCATTTTATAACAGGTTAAAAAATCACATGACATCATATTATTACGTTCAATTCACAGGCCTATCCATTTTATAACAGATTAAAAAATCACATGATATAATCTTGACATCATCCACAATAGGCCTATATTGTTTAACTCATAGGTCTACAACTAGAGTAAACCTGTTTTTCTTATTGGTTATATACCTATAAACGGGCCTATAAAGGCCTATAGGCTTTGGTATACTACTAACAGCCCAACACTACAGGGTGTCCCAGAAAAAACCTTACAATATTTGCGTGTAATTTTCTTTGGTTTAACGGATAGTCAGAAAGTATATAAAGATTGCATTCTATATAGCTCATGAATTTAACTTTTAGACACCGTTTGTTTCATTTCAATCAGTAGTGTACAACAGAAGTTATATGTTTTATCAAATATTTGGGTGGTCCAATTTCATGATTATTGGCCATAAAGTAGGGGTTTTCCTGAATGGAATAAAAATAAGTTAGCTTGGAAAATTTATCATATCTGTCTTATTTTTACGTCAATTTGATCATTTTTTCAGCACAGATAAAAGAGAGCATGCACATAATAAATATTACAGTAAACATTGTTACGGCTGAGTAAGCAGATCAATGACAATACTAAATAGATCTTCATTCAAGGGGAACTTCGAAAACCGGAACTGGACCAGAGAATTTTACATCTTAATATTGGACAAAATATTACTTTTGTTGTACACTACCGATTGAAATGAAACAAACGGTATCTAAAAGTTCAATTCATAGGCCATAAAAGGCAATCTTTACCTACTTTCTAACTACCCGTTAAACCCAAGAAAATTACACGCAAAGATTGTAAGGTTTTTTCTGGGACACCCTATATAGGCATATTTATGATGGTTGCTCTCTGTACTATAGATCTCTGGATTAAAACTATGGCCCTTCGGTGACTAAAATTCAGCTATCTTACTTCGGGGCTACGCCCCTCAGTAAAATAGCTTCATTTTAGTCACTTTAGGTCCATAGTTTTAACCAGAGATCTTCAAGTCAGTATATATTTATATATTAAAGCTCGTTCCCTCCTTGTAACGTATCAATAATGTGAGTCGTATGGTACTTAGTTAAGGACACAGTTAACCCCCGATTTTCAGAAATATTTCATGCTTTGTAATTTAGCAACCAATTAAGTCAATCCATATAAAAGTATACATAGATGTTGATTTTATATATGTAGAAGACGATGGTTATGCCAGTTTTTGACCAAAACCCCCTGTTATTGGCCCAATCTACATTTGTAAACAACCCAACTATATAGATTTTGCAAAAATAAAAATATCTAGAAACATATGTCTAGGAAAACAATTCTCAATTTTTTGATTTTTGACTTCGTTTTTGAGATATTGTTATAGGCCAAAATTAGACCAAAAATGACAAAAAAATTCATTTTGGACCTATTTTTAACCTATTTTAGGCATTATTGTGTTCTGAGCTGTATTGGGCAAAAGTAAGTTAAAAATCAAAAAATTGAGAAACGCGTTCATATAGACAAGTGTTTCTAGATTCTAAAAAGTAAAAGAGGTCCAACTTTTATTTTTGCAAAATTTAGCTATAATACAGGGTGTCCAAGAAAAAACCCTTACAATCTTTGCGTGTAATTTTCCCAGGTTTAACGAACAGTCAGAAAGTACCTACGCAGTGCATTTTATAGCCATGAATTAAACTTTACGCCGTTTGCTTTATTTCAATCGGTAATGTACAGCAAAAGTTATGTTTAATCAAATATTTGGGTGGATTTTTGTCTGGTCCAATTTCATTATTTTTACTCATAAAGCAGTGATGTTTCTGAATGGAATAAACATGGGTCACCTTGGAAAAATTATCATACCTGTCTTATTTTTTCATCAAGTTTGTCAATTTTTTTTAGCATAGATAAAAGATAGCATGTACATAACAGATTAATACAATTTGTTACGGTTGAGTGAGCAGATCAAGGCCATTTCTCACAGAACTTCTTTCAAGAGGAATCGTGAAATTGGACCAGAAAATTTTACATCCAAATATTTGACAAAGAATAACTTTTTGTTCTAGATTACCGAATGAAACAAACGGCATCTCAAAGTTCAATTCATGGACTATAACATGCAGCGTTTATATACTCTCCAACTGTCTGTTAAACCTGAGAAAGTTACATGCAAAGATTGTAAGGTTTTTTCTGGGACACCCTGTATACACTGCAAGAAAGCTGGGCGATTTGGGTGTGATTTCGCCCAACGTTGATGAAGTATACATCCCTACCAACGTTGGGCAAAACACAAATAACACTGTTGGGCACACATCCCTGCCCTAATGTTGGGCAAACCTATTTGAGCGGAAACGCGAGTAAATCTACCATCTGTGGGGTAAAAACGATACAAAATTTCGGCAAAAGTGTCTGATCTACGGTGCTTTTTTTAGTTTGCCCAACAGTTGGTAGGGATGTATATTTGCCCAACTTTTTTGCAGTGTAGGTTGTTTACAAATGTACAGAGCCAAGAACAAGGGTTTTTGGGCCTGTGGTCCAAAATCATACGTTTTGGCCCAAAACTGACCTATAACCATCATCTTCTACATACAAATCCACATTTAGAAATGTGTACTTTTACATGGTTTTGATTGTGGAAGAGCGGTTAGAGCACAGGTCTGGGAATACAGAGGTTGTGGGTTCGAGCCCCGGGTCGGGTGGTTTTCGTCTCCTTGTTTCTTTGGGCAAGAAACTTTACTCTACTTGCTCCGTGGTTCAAGTCACGTAAAGCTGTTGGTCCCATATACGAATAGACTCCTTCATCAGTCATGGGGTATGTCATGCAAGTACAGTGTATCATTGATTGATTGATTGATCGGTTGCTGAGTTACAAATCATAAAATATTTCTGAACACGAGGGGTACACTATACCCTTATGACTCTTTTATGCGATACCTCTGAAACTTCTAAAACAATTTAATCATTTATGTCATCGTCATATAGGGCTATATGCAAAATTTAATGCTATAAACATGATAAATGTACTATACCATTCCATTCGTATCTATACGTGTCAGTTAGTCACGATGCATCACGGGATGCCATTCGTGGCCTCGGTCTGAGTGCTGATATCCCTCAGCGGCGAAAATGTGATGACTCACCCCGAAAAGAGGGACTTTGCGACAGAACACTTTTCGAGAAACTGATGAAAATAGGCAGCAAAAAAATAAAGAAAACAATAAGAATTTCCAGTAGATTTTCTGTTGTAAAATTTGATTGCCTTGCTCAATTTCAACAAGTAAGGTGTCATTTTCAAGCTTGGAAAATGTTCAAACAGATGAAATGATAAAATCAAAATTGATGTTATCTGCAAAGTCCCCCCTTTCGAGGTGAGCCATCACATATATGTTAACAGGTACTGGTATGATTACGTTATACACCAACAGACACGACCAACAGACCTATAACTACATGCTATACGGAATTCAACATTCATTGCATGAATAGTCGATGTAAATGGGCCGTATAATGCATAAAAGATACACCGGACCGGGTAAAACAATTTCCAATGTTCTAAACTAGGCTATTTTCTTTTTAAATATATAGATTTCGCATGGTTTTACCCGACTTAGCCTTTAATTATGCACATTTCTTTTCACAAAACATGTTTGGTGTTCCTTTAATTTTCTGAGCGTAAAAATCAAACAAAAAGATTCAAAAACTAACATCTTATTAACAAAACAAATGTTTTCCCGCATCAAAGAAAACAATTTTGCCATCACTCATCAGTCAATCTCATGGTCATTAACATGTAATTCCAAAACCACACACACCGCCCGTGCCTCAAATCACAGTGCTGCATAAACGTCGCGCCACGATGGCGGTGTTGTACTCCACAAGGTCTGCCCGTGGGTCTTGCGATAAATCTTGCTCAATACGTCCCTTGCTAAACACCGCTCCGTCTGATGAAGATCATTAGAAGATGTTACCCGCAGGCCTAGTTTTTCGGATTGTTTCAATATTTTGGAGTCAAGTTGAAGTTGAAATGCGAGAAAAGGGTTGGCAGAAAAAGTACAGACACCCGTTGCCCATTTAGTGACCTTGAAAAGTAGGTTGATAGGCCAAAATATAGGTCTATTTTAAGCAGCGGCTGAGTGAGTAAATTACATTGAAAATTTTATTTTTCATTATGAAACTGCGATTTTAAATGCACTACGTAGTCTACTTCTCAGGGCCGTACGAAGGTATGTAAGCCAAGGGGGGCAAACACATTTACCGTCCCGAAATTCGTGTTTCATCACGATGTATATACAGTCAATTTTGTTGTAATGCGCGCGAAAATGTTGCTTTTTTCTGCCAAAAATCGATATAAAAACTTGATATTTGTGCCAAAATGGCTTATTTTGACTAAAAATTTGCGGGACAGTAATATCGGGACGGTAAAAGTCGTAAACTATCGTCCCGATATTTCAATTTTTGTCCCGCCAGCGTCCCGATTTTTCGAGCCAGGGGGAGCGAGTGCCCCTCCTGGACCCCCACTTCGTACGGCACTGCTACTTCTTAACAAACCAAAGATTGTGTATTCCAAGAGTTTTATAAGGAAAACACCGTTGGAAAACATAAACATGGTCCAGAACTGTTCAATCTAGTTAGTCTACTTCGTGTCTGGACAGTGCAGTTTGAGTCTCACCAATTTTAAGGCTTGGGTGTTTCTAGGTCAGTGGTCTACATGGCTATCATTTCTCTAAACTCCCTGCCCTGTTAACATAGAAGTACTCAAGCGTGAATTTGGTAAGACTCAAACCGCACTGACAAAACGCAAAATAGACTAACTAAACTGAACAACTCTGGACCTGGGTTAACATGTTATTCAAAATTTCGTTTGAATTTGAAGAAAATTTATCCCGGTGTCTCAGATAACTGGTATAAACGAATATGTCAAAAATACAATTTCGTAATTTTGATAATATCGATGGATGCATGTAAAGACCACATGCGCCCAATTTGTAAGATCAGGAGTATTTTGAAAAAGTTGGCAAAGAAAGTACCGAATTTTAGAATGAAAGTTCATCTGTGTTGGTATAATAAATCCATTATATTCTACGTGTTGAGATCCAAAGTGAATGAATCTATAAGGCCAAATAAACAAATAAACATGTTTCCCGTCCCTGTCCTCTTTTTTTGAAGATTCAAGTAAACTTGTTTGTAAATATTTTTCAGAAGGCGATATTTATTCTACAGCTTTGCTGCAATTTTTTATGAATTTTTTCAGGAGAGATCTTTAATCACTGCAAGGCCCTAACTCTCAAAACAAGACAATAAAAAAAAATTATCTCATCATTTTGAATGTTGAGTATACGGTAAAATAAGTTCCTGCTATTTTTTAAACCCTGACGAGAAACATATTTTTGTTTTTACTTGGCCTAGTCATTCGATAGAGAGTTTTCTTACCTGGACCCTGGCCTCTGTGAGGTCCACTTTCTTGGCCAATTCTTCTCTTAAAAAGGCATCTGGATAATGTGTCCTTTCAAATACTCTTTCTAATGCGTCTAGTTGTGCCGTGGTGAACGTGGTTCGATTCCGTCTCTGCTTCTTCCTTTTAG
Source organism: Ophiothrix spiculata (assembly GCA_000969725.1). Classification (NCBI taxonomy): domain Eukaryota; kingdom Metazoa; phylum Echinodermata; class Ophiuroidea; order Amphilepidida; family Ophiotrichidae; genus Ophiothrix; species Ophiothrix spiculata. The sequence continues at coordinate 70,947 of JXSR01S030091.1, read as the reverse complement.
CTGCTGCAGCTGCAGCACTGCAATCTGGATTAAGAAAATGACAATCCGGTTTAGTATTAGTGTTTTGGCTGAGATTTTCAATAAATATCCTGTTCTGATCAAAGGGATAAACATGTTAAGAAGACATAAAATGATATTTGAATGTATGGCCTATATATATATTGAGAATGAGAAAGAAAAAGATGAATGGGGAGGGGGGAAAATGTGCATGATGATGATGATGATGATGATGATGTTGATGATGAGAAAGAGAAGGGAGTTGGGGGAAGGGGAGGAGGAGAATGAGAAAGTTGGGAGGAAGATGAGGAGGAGAAGGGTTGGAGGAGGAAGAGGAGGAGGAGGAGTGTGGTGGTGTCGGTGGTGTCGGCGATGGCAGTGGCGGCGGCTGTGGTGGTGGTGGAAGAGGAGGAGGAGGAGGTGGTGGTGGAAGCGGAGAAGGTGGAGGAGGAAGATAATGATGATGGATGAAGAGAGGAAAGATGAAGATGAAATGGAAAACGGTAAAAGGGGAAGAGGAGGATGTGGAGGAGGGAATATGGAAGATGAAATTGAAGGGTTTAAGGGATGAGTAGTGGAGGAAGTCGGACAGGAGGTTATTTCAATATATTTAAATGTTATGTAATATGTTTCAATATTATTTTTATATGAAATTTTGCATCTTAATATTTAGATTTATTTAAAAAACAACCTATCTAAAACATAATTCAATGCATGTTTCAATAATTATTTGTTCTTAATTTTATATCTTGATATTTAGGTTTATTTAAAAAATATCTGCAAATACAATTCAATGCCTGTTGTGTATATGGATAAATAATATACAGGAACACAGACAAAATAACACAGAAAATAAAACTGAGTCTGCAGTATCATTTACAGTGTTGACAGCTTTTGAAGACCATCAACTCAACATTGTCAAAGATTTCAGCTATAATTGAAAACCAAAATATTTCAACAAAAAATATGGCATATTCATCACCGTTGGTCGTATTGGGTATCTTCTGTTGCAATTTGTGTAATTATGAAATATGTGATTTGATGGTCATATTACAAGATTTCTTTGTATTGGAACATGACTCAATGCGGAAAAATGCTTGTAAATAACAGAAGGATTGAGATGTGTCGCTACTATCGGTTTTCTCTCGTTGCAATTAGGAGCACACCATTAGATTTCCAGGGGGAAGTTGGGATCGGGCTCTATTTTTTTGTGTGCCCCGTTCGGGCCGGGAGCGATATTTTTTCAGAAATTACTGCCTTTTCCCCTATCCCATGTTTAGGGTTTTTTTCCCTTAGGCTGCATATGGAGGGGGATTTTTTTCTAATATCTTCTTACTCCCCTTGGAAATCTAATGGTGCGCCCCTTAGGGAAGATCTTTGTTTGGTTTGATGTACAGGAAGAGAAACGGATAACGGAGAAACTGAGGTGTTAAAATAATGTCTGATTTTCCATCATGACTATATGCACAACCACCAAAAATAGATCAATGAAGGGAAGGGGAGGGGGGGGCTTTACGCGAAAGTTACTGCATACAGGCCTATATGTGAGTGTGCATTGAAAGGGATGAGTGTCCTTAATTCTCCTTGAATGGTTATCCATCAAGATTCAAAGATGAGGGAAAACGTATTAACAATAGCCTTAAAACTCTAACCTAAACATATACCCCTACTAACTCTAATCCTAAGCAAGAGTTATACCTAACCAGTATTTGAGAATCTGTGACCTAACATAAGTTAATCCTAGCCTTAAAATAACTCCAAAACCTGAAATGTATGTTGAATTAGGCCTAAAGTACGCTTGGTCCAAAACTAGCTTTTGAAGTGTCCGTATCAAGCCTATCAAAATCTAAAAAAGAGAAGGTTCCATAGCTAGGGACCAATAAACTCGATCCTATGTGTGATCAGTGAAAGGAAAAAAGCCATGCCTCTTCAGTAAAAATCCCAACTAAATCATGCTAATTTAGATCTTGATATGTAGGCCTATATAGAAACCTCTCCAGCACTTCAATTGCAAATATAGGTCTGGCACTATAGTATTCTAAGTATTTTATAAAGTTGATACCTTCATTTCATAGTACATTTAAGTTTGTTTTGTATCAGCCAGTTGACGGCCTGAAGCAATAATTGTAGCTGATCCCAGTCAATCGCCGGCCTCGATGCAATAAAAGCTATGAACTTGACTTAGCATTTGACATTGAGATCATGGGTTAAGGAGACTCCGTGTGTCAAAGACAAACTAGAAAACATGCTAGGATTTAGGCATAATGGGGGCTTTAGAATCGACAAAGTAAGATGAACTCTGGCTATTCGCTCTAAAATGATTCCTGAATTGTTGTTCTGATCTGATGTTCAGATTTTATACAGCGATATTTGGAAGGCTGTGATGTGTTGCAATAGGCCTACATATTTCAAGTTTAGTTCAGCATCTAACCTCACAGGGGGCACCGTCTTTGGTTTTGGTATATAGGGTGTGCGGCCCCGATACCTGAAACCCTGGAATCGGCTCCGAAAGAAAAAAAAAGGGGGGGGGGGTCTAGAGAACTGAAATGACCCCAAAACGACCCTTGAGAACTAAGTTTTGGGGGCTAAATTTGGGCTCTGGAAGCAAAAATTTCTTAAATTTTGCTTGAAATGGGGGTCTTGGGAATTTTGACATTTTCACCTTTATATCATACAACTGGAAATTTTATGACCTCTGACTTTGGTATGTGACCTTTGACCTCATCAACAAATGTAGGTTGCCATGTTGCACGTATGACCTATAAGTTTGGTTACCATGGTTACATTCCATCAAAGTATAGCAGAAGTTATGGGCCAATGGAGACCACTGCATGAGTATCAGTTTTAGGCCTAAATAGACTGAAGTACCCAGAAAGTGAATTTACAAAGTTCAACAAAGCCTCCCATGCGTTGAAAATGTATAGTCTTACGACTGAAACAACACAGTAATGGTAAAGAAATACCAAGAAGGGTGTTCAATAAGTTCCTTACTCAAGGAACCTATTTGGATTTAGTTTTATGTTGTTGCGTTGAACAACATAAAACATACATTACATGATGATAAAGCATAGCTTATTAAATTCTGTCTTAGGCCACGAACTTAATGATCACCACTTGTATATCGACATATCTTAGCTGTATTTAAGGCTGCAGTTCTTTTTGCCGAGACGGAACGTCATGTTTATTTGCATTTTTTATAGTTACACATGTCAGAATATTACAATTTTTGGCGTACATACGGAAAAGAGTGTCTACTTTACACGATCCTGTACTAGCGATTTCCCGTTCATGATCAAGTTCAAAATGGCGTCAACAGACTACTTCGAAAAATGTTGACGTCTTTTTCGCTAATACCTCATAATTTCATTATGTTCGGACAATTCGATTGTTTTCTAATTTTGACATATTGTAGACTTGATACTTCTTTTTGAATTACATTGTATAAATACATATGGTCATGATGGTGTTGATATTGAATGATAATGTACATGTCTTTGACCAAATATTGGGCAATATTTTTGAGCAAACATTGGGCAAACATTTTGTGACTATCAAACTGTGCTTTGTCGTTTGCCCAACGTATGTTGCAGTGAGAGTAATAAAGACATTACTATAATTTCGTATAGTCCAGTCGTCATATTTTATAAAATGGTCCTCGATATTTCAGATTTTAGAATTGACACGGTGATTACATGGTAAATACATCATAAAGCATGCATTGAAAGGGGCTTTGAAATCGAAATGTGAAGAGTTCAGTCCAACACGTTTTCCTTGAAGTTTGAAGCTTAAGTTGACTTAGTACTTGGCAATGAGCTTACGCGAGATCGGAGAGCATGTCAAAAAACAAGCCTTAAAGTATGGTAAAATTGTAAAGCGGTCTGTGGAAAGAAGGGGCATTAGAATATCTACGCTACAAAGTGCAGAAAAATCTGATAAAATAACCATTTTCAAGTTGAATATTTGTTTTGAAGAACACACGGTTGCTCATAAAGTTGGAATAAAAATATTGTAACCACTTTTAATGTAAAGGTCAAGTTATGAGGAAAATATATAGAAACTTATGTTGCCTTTGGTCAGATTTGATAGGTAATCTTGTTGAGTGTGAAATGGAACTCCGAATGTGATCAATTTTCTCATGTACTGTAAGGGGGCAACGACACAAATGGTTCAAAAAGTGATTTTTGGGTCAAATTTGATATGACCCTTGTTCAAGGTTACTTCTCTATACTCAAACTGAGTGCTCATATGGAATGTTTATCTGTAATAGAGTGATGATAAGCAGGTGATTGAATGTCTTGGTCACGCTTGACTGCGCCAAGAGCATACTTGGAAGAAAACACAAAATGATCCTTCAACGCCCCTAGATGAATATATGATGTGAATTTTTGAATTTTGAAAACGGTGTATAAGCTCCACGAGAACTTGAGATGTACATCAATGTGAATCGATGTACATCAATGTAAATCGATGTACACCAATGTAAATCTTAAAAAAATGAAGTTAGGCCGAAACCATAGTCGACCTCCAAACAAAATTTTCCGTACCAAACATTTGGTCGTGACTTCACCAAATATTTGCCATGAAAAATTTAAAGTTTGAACGGGTACAAACATTTGGTCCAATGTATATGGCAATTCAATAATGTGCAATCTAGCGCGGCATTTTATTTGGTCTCAACTCGGTGTTGAAGTTATTTTGTTTGGAGTCACTCGTCATTTTGACGTCACGACCAAATGTTTGGTAGGGAAAACTTTGTTTGGCCGACTATGTTTTCGGCCTTACTTCATCAGAACCAACTGACTATAAAGGATCACACTGGTTGGATAAAAGAGATTCATTCAAGTTACCACATGATACCTTTGCATGCATTTTCACCAATATGGGTCATTATAGTTCTTATGATCTGCCAAATATTTGGTGCAACAAGTCTCTGCTATCTTCTGATATATAATTCCAATGTAGGTCTATTTTTCAATTACAACGGAGGCTTGGCGAAAATCAATACATCACACTATACTTTATTTGATATCAAATACTTGGTGCATGGTTTACAACACCAAGCATCCGTTAATGATTAGAGGATGGATTGGAATTAATGTATAAATTACAAAAAATTATTGCACCAAATATTTGGTAGCTCAAAAAGAAGTATGTATACTAACCCTAAGAAGCCTGCCGCATTTACGGTTAATTGGTTCCAGATGAATAGACACATACGTTGGGTCCCATATGTAGGCCCATTTCATGAGGATCATTTTCATAGCGTAACCTCAGAGGTAAATACAGAACTAACGATGTCCAATTTTGACATAATTACAGAGCCAGTTGACAGAGATATGGAATGCCTTTCTGTGGAAGGTTACTACATCCAAATGAAAACTATCATACCCCCTTTATAGTCTAATAGGCACATTTTTGACAAGAATATTATAAAAGTGGACATAGTCAGTTGTTTGGCTCTATAGGGACGAATGGGCTGAAAGCTGTTGCAACTGAGAAACAAAACTGTGACCTTAAATGCACGTTGAACGTGGAGGGGATTTGTTACCTTTGGAAGAACTTAAGGGGCTTATGAACAAGAAATCCTTAACCAGACGACTTATGCTTAGACATAATCTTCAGCGTGTTGCTGAGCTTGTCAAAATGCCTATGATATAAGTACGATACAATAATTGGTAAAATATTTAATATAAGCCCTTTCAGACAAAATATTAGTAGTATATGTCAGAGATGTACGGTGTCTATCGTGGGTCATTCTCATTAGCCCACACTCCGAGGAAGTAATTTGGTACATGGTCTCTATCATGGGTCATTTTCTGATCTTGGGAATATAGACATGCAATTTATTAATTCTTTCAAATGTTTTCTGTATACTCCTTATAGTTATATTTAGTCATACTTTATGTCAAATATTTCTTATTCGGTATACTTCTGTTGATGCTTGCCAAAGTATACATAGACTTTGAAATTCTGAGACCCTTCACATTTCTTATATGCTTCTATCAAACAAAATATCAACTTTAAACTGCTTCTTGGGACCTTATTCCATTAAGACATCATAGATGCTGCAGGAATTTGAAAGAAATATTAATATATGTAACAGGTTAAACGGTATATAAACTCTCCTGATTCGGCAATCGCTAATAAATTTGATTTGTCCAACCGTAAGATTGGAGAACCGTCGTCGACTGCAGAATTCAGCATGCAAAATAGTTTTTTTAGATTTTTTTTACAAGTAGAATTGTCATCGTAGGCTGGGCTAGTGCATGTAGGGCATATTTTAACAATTTTGTGAAGCAAAATTACTCAATTGAAAGGAAAACTGTACAATAATTATACAAACCAGGCCCAAGTATTAAAAAATAAACCATGATGTAAAATTAAGATTAGTAACGGTTATTGGGGAAATAATTAATTGTTCATACAGCAAGTATATTGCCCAATAAAACAGTTCACTACATCCGATAGGTTTGGATAAGCAAGCTCAAACCGAGTCTTGATGAAGAAACGTTTTGGCATGCAGAGCCGTCAGTATACATTGTGGTATATGGGAAGGTCCCATGTTCAATAGACTCACCAAGTATACATTGTATGCAGCGCCCCAAGAAGGAGCATTCGCACTGCAGGAGACCAACGGTTTAACGTGACTTCCGAACCACGGAGCAATTAGACTTTCTTGCCCAAGGAAACAAGGAGACTAAACCGCCGGGCCCGGGGCTCGAAACCACAACCTCTGTATTACGAGACCCGTGCTCTAACCGCCCGGCCACGCTCATATTTGGTACTTCCTCTTGTAGAATTGTATTTTAGATTTTTCATTTTGAAAAGACAATTATCTTTGATGACCATTAATATTAGGTTTATTTCTGAGTTGAAAAAGACTATTTATCGCTTTCATGACCAAAGATTTTAAACGCTCTGAAAAGTTCCATTGAAGGTCCAATGTATAGCAAAGGCATAAAGCCAACAATATTACAAATTATGCAGATACCTGACTTATATGAAGATATAGCCTAGGCCTCATTAGCCAAAATATTATAGGCCTAAAGAATGAGATGCTTTTTTGACTATATATATCAACAGAAATAGGCTGAACGCGTTGCCCACTGTTTGCTCTTTGCACTCGCAACTCGAGTCGTATAGATTTTTTCCATAGTTTGGGACGAAGACCAAACCCAGGGATCAAACTAACTGGTCTTTTAAGAGCACACCTAGTTCATTTGGAATGACACCTGCATAGCATATATAATAGATACTTTCCTCCCATCCATTGCGCCTACTTTGCCCCACAAAACTCACCGTCTTCTTGGGCCGAATCCGACAATACCGCATCCACGTGATGACGGCTACTGATGGGCGGCGGAACACCCTGGTGATGATGTTGTGCCACCGCCGCGGCGGCGGCTGCCGAATGCACATGATCCAATGAATTTGGATCTGAAAAATCCACATTTTCAAGGTTTAATAGATGAGACACGGAAAAATTGCGTCCTTGTATCGTCAGCGTATCTGGTAGATGTGTTTGCTGAGTTTGTGGCGGGGTGTATGCGGCTGCTGTTCCTAGCTCTCGATCCATGTTTGCGGTAATCAAATTGCCGGATAGTTAGTGATGTTTAATGAATGAGTTCCCGCACGATGTTCCAAATGGAATATGATGGTAGAAATTTATGAAATAATTCCAATTTATGGGTAAAATATTATGTAAATATTGAGAATACTAATAAAGAACTATCGTATCACACGAGTAATATAATCAAAATCAGCTTGAGAACAGTTTTCAGATCAATATTTGATGACGAGCATATTGAGACCAGCCAACTTGGTTCCTCAAGAGCACACTACTTTTTGACAGTAAAATCCAAACAAGCCGCAAAATATATCTCAATTTTCTAGCACGGAAACATCCTAAATGCAAAGCCGACCTCGAAATCCCTTGGCAATTGTAAAGTTCTCCATTATTTTAGTTGCCAATTGCTGCATGGAAAACTGCAATAATAACAAATTTGTACAATTCCAAATTTTTAAACGCTCCGATCCGCCCACTAGGGAATTGGGAACTGAAATGGGCTCGATGGTGATCGTTCTTGTGTTAAAATGGTCTGTAACGTCCCGTGGACTCGTCCATAATGTCTTTGTAAAATGGCTAACTCGGGTTGGATTTTACTCCTGGGAAACCCTGATGACAAGCCTAATGGATCATAACTAAACGCGAGCAATTTAATCGAGCAGACTTTAAAATTACCAAGACATTGACTGTGGTCATGGTGAATGATACTCTCATCGAAGACCTATACAACTTCACGGCCCTCACAGACTCTAATCAGGTTAGGAATTTATAAATATATATGCTTAGACATAAATTTTGTCTTAAATAATGATTTCTTGTAATCGAGTGGGCGCGCGCACAGATAATAGATACATGGCCTATAAACTATGACTCCCAGCTCAAGAACCACGAGTCGACGAATTTTGCTTTGTGGCGAATCAGTGCAGAGCTGATTTAGCAATTAAGTATGGATTCTCATTTTGCTTCTCTTCGGTAGGTGCACAGAAAATAATAAGTGAGTCAAACTGGTCAAATTGAGTCAATTTGTCCCTGTAGTGACACACTTTAGCCAAAGTGAATCACTACAGCGACAAATTGACTCAATAACAAGTTTGACTCACTTATTATTTTCTGTGTGTTAAAAAGATCTTCCTTGATGGTTAGGGCCGGGACGAACCGTTAGATTTCCAAGGGGTCTCTTTTTTCTTTCACTCCCTTGGGGATTATATTTCCCTTCCCATTCAAATTAAATTTGATTCCAAACTTTCCTTTGGCGAATGGGTTAGGCCTACCGTCCGTATATAGCTAAGTTCTAAAAATTATGGAATTGTTTCTTTTTCTTAACTATAGTCGTCACGTGTTGCTAAGCATACTGACTTTGTCTTACGAGCTAGGACCCTTGCATTTTTAAAGTCTTTCTTGTACAGCTTCTAGCCTGAACAGATCTGTCTTTGGGTATTGTCGGCTTGCCATGTTTGTCGTATATTTGTTTCTTCATAGAGGTAATGTCGACATTGGAAAACCGACATTGTCGACAACGTCTGTTATGAAGACGTTTAAGACAAAGAGATGTTGTTCTCGAGCATGTACAGGGAGATCAATTTCATCAGTATGGCGTAATTACAAATTATGACGCGTTCGGCTTGCTATAGTAGAGCTCGCAAACAGATGGTGTATAAGGGATTTGAAGTCGATGTACTTTCTTCGGTAGATATTATTTTCCAGTCTTCCAGCGGATAACAGACCAGACCATCGGCTTCTTTTACATCACCACACCACCAATATGCAATGAAGATGTTTTATGGAATTTGTGATGAGATAAATACTAGAAATACCAATTATTTGGCAACGCATATGGGGACATGTGAAACAAAATCCGGAAAAATCTGCCCTAACATGTTATTGAATGGGTGAACTTGATAGAAAATGCAGATGAATTCGAGTTTTCGTATCCGAGCCATGTTTTTACTTGTGATTCAGAATTCAAATGTAGAAATTTGAGCTCTCAATAAAGCTATTTTTTTGAACAATAACAATTTGCCGTTTATTTCGTTGAAATCCGTGGATATGCAAGAGGACCAAAAGTTCAAAATGTGGTGTACACACGCATTTATAATTTGACAGGTATACTGCAAACATATGCAATGGAGACTTACCGCAATGATGTGATGCGTGTCTTTCATACGTAGACACAGAAGACGCTATGCGTCTTATCATATACCACAATATTTCTTGAAACTGGTGTAACATTTTGAGTGTTTTCAATATTTTCTATTTTTATTAACAACTGTTTTCAAATTTTATTTCAGGAATGTATTTACTTACATTTAGCAAATATGGACCAAACTATAGTTAAACATTTCATTACGAAGTGAGTTTTCGACTTTTTTGCAGGACATTTTTGCCCAAACACGACACTGAGTTATTTTGCCGCCATTTTGAAACGGTTTGTCCGATTTTTGTTTCTTTATTTTAGTTTTGTTGAGGTATTCAAGTTATCTTTGACAAGAGTTTGAGTCCACATAAAATTCCTTCGCGAAAGCACATTTCTGGTGTTGGGCATATAAAACCCCTTGACCACCAGTGGCGTAGCCAGACATTTTTATCAAGGGGAGCAAGGAAACAGTACAAATTGGTACATCCCAATTTTTTTTACCATAGATTCTTATGTAAAAAATAACGTTTTTAGCCTTTTCTTAAAGGAGTAAATTTCCTTATTTTTAGAAGCAAATTTTGCAACTTCAGCGCTAAATTGCTATGATTTTTGACGTGCGCACGAAGCGCGCAATTTTTTTTACAACTTTTTTGTTACAATTACGAGTGAAAAAATAGACCATTTGGGGGCATGCTATATTCTGAAAAGGAGTGTACCATGTAATTTCAATCTGACCTATACTTTTCTTGATTTTTTCAGGGGGCAAGAAGGGGGGGGGGGGCAAGGCCAAGGCTTCCTTTAGGGTGGACAATTGCTCCCCCCTCCCCTTGCCCCCTTCTGACTACGCCACTGTTGACCACCAACGGGAATGTGCAAGACCTTGAGCAAAGAATGAATCTAAAATTTATTAACTTCATTCGGTATTATCCGTGCACGTTAGCCCTCAATAAATGATCTCAAAGTCAAACCTTATCACATATAATATCATTATAGGCTAAGATTTCCACCATGTCCCTAAAAGGCGAAACAAGTTTTGAAACAAATATGCTCCATTCAGATGTTTCACTTCAAACTTCACTTTAAAGATCGAAAACTCATTTTCTTTTTTCAATTTCTAACACATTTCACTACCAATTTTGTACATGACACATGGGAATTCTATATAAGAATTTGTTTTCTCTTATACACCAGTGGTGTGTTTTCACATCGCATCGCGGTAACCTTAATCTTACTTGATGGTTTCATGAGACATGATGTCATTTCCAATGGGAGGGGTGAAGCTTATTTAACGAGGCTTGTGATTGGATACTGAAGTATCGGGTTGAAGGTGAAGCCCTGTGAAAACTATATTTCAGCAGCCAATCAAATCAAACGTGTAGTGTCATTCTCAGTCATTCTGTAAGAGAGTTTGTTATTGGGTGGTAGAGAACATTGAATCGTTGCTCAGTATCGGATTTTTAAAAATATAACAACAATTGATGTATAGCACTATTTGAATGTTCAGCCCCGACATGATGGCTCTTCAGTACAGAAAAAAATGTATAGGCCTACAGTAATATACATGATCTATCATAGTAATGCACATAGGCCTACAGTAATGCTCTGGGATAGGTGGTTTCATCATCAAGCTTATCCACGATCTGGGGTGAATGATGGTCCAATTTTTTAAACAAGATGATGAAAGGGCTATATGGAAGGGTGGAGTAAAGCGGACCACCTAACTTCAAGTTAAGCGGCTCTGGCTCTTGTGACTTCACAGTAAGACTATAGAAATACGTAATACATCCCAAAGAGTTCTTATGGAACTTTGATAAACAATTAACAAATAACTGAATTGTTTTCATATATTTCCAGCAAAATTAAGTTTAAAAAATATTTGAAAAAATCCATTAAAATTAGATGAAGGTCTACACAATTTTCAACGCATCACCTCTCTGATGAGGTTTGATGAATTTTGATAAAACTTCGTTTGTGATTTTGAGTTACAATACTTCTTTTGATGAAATATATTTTTTGAGTGGGATACATTTAATTGTGGGCCATAATGAGAAAAGTTATTTTTTCCCTTTAGGGTCAATTTTGCCCCGCCTTCTCCTATTAAGTTGTTGTACGCAGTGGCGTAGCTAGGGGGAAAGGGGGGCACGTGCCCCGTGCGCGCAGGGGTCGCTGAAATGACAAAAAGGGAAAAAGAGAAAAGAAGGAAAAAAGGGGGAAAAGAGGGGAGAAAAAAGGAGAAGAGAAAAGAAAAATGAAAAAAAGGAGGATAGAAGGAAGGGGAAAAGGTGAGAGGGGTGGGAGTGGGGGGTGGGCTGTGTCACTAAATCCAGTTGGCAACTTTACATTTTACTTACATTTTACCCCATGAAATGCCTTCTCCTACTGTGCAAAATGTGCAGAAGCTCTCAGACTCTGGCACAACCACAAATTTCTTCTAAGAGAATTTCTTCTGTTGGCTTTGGCAACCGTGTTCTGCCTACATGTGGTTTCCAGTTCATCTTGTTGTCGATTTCGATTCCAAGGTAAGGGTGAGAATAAACAACTTAATTGTTGTTCCTGTCCACAGAAGAAATACTGCCTGCAGGTGGGTGTTGCTTGTTGCTGATTTTCATGATGAAACACTTTGCTGCATTGAACGACCTACCCCACATATCTTGCCAAGTCTCAAGCTTGGTCAGATCTTCCTGAAGTGTCTGAAGATCTTTTTGAGAATCTGCTGTTGTATAATACGCAATCATCTGCAAAAAGTCTGGCTTTGTTGTTCAGGTTCTGTGGCAGATCATTAATATGATCTAATGTACTCGTTAAGTAACTTTTCTCATCTCAGATGCTACTCCATCACATACAACTCTTTGTGTTCTGTCTGTCAACTCTCTAAATTCCAAAGATTGAAAAATCAATCTTTTTGAGTGTGCACTCACGGCAGGCTTTTTTGGGATTGAAAAGTCATTCTTTCAGATTGAGTTTTCAATCCTTTTGAATATCCCTCTTACTTCCAAGATTTAAAATTCAGTCTGAAAGATTGACATTTCAATCCAAAAAAGACTGCCGTGAGTGCACACTCAAAAAGATTGATTTTTCAATCTTTGAAATTTAGAGAGAAGAAATGTTAATATCCATGCATTTAGTTTCCCTCTGATACCATAATGACTCAGTTTCTTGAGAAGACGTTCATGCGGCACTTTATCAAATGCCTTTTCGAAGTCCAAAATGGCCATATGCACAGTTTTGCTATCTTCAATAGCTTTTGTCAAGTCATTTGATGCAAGAATCAACTGTATCTCTGTTGAATGCTTTGCCCTAAACTGCTACTAAAAACCGTGTTGACTGTCAACAAGGATGTTATGACGTCCAAAATGGTCCATAATGTGTACATGTGAGTGAACAATGTGTTTAAACAGTTTGCAGATTACACTGGTTAAAGAGACTGGCCTGTATAGTTGCAAGGTCTTGCTCTATCACCTTTCTTGAAAAGTGGACATATATCAGCTTGTCTCCACTGCATTGGTAAGTAGCCCTCATCAACAGACTATTGAAAAAGATCAGTGGGAATTGGTGCCAACTCTTCAGCTATCATTTTGAGCACCCATGGACACAAGCCGTCTGGGCCTGGAGCCTTATTTGGTTTAAGGTTCAGGAGCTGCTTCTTAACTCCTTCTTCATAGATGATCAAATCTGGTACATCTGCATGGGATATGGCTTTCTCCAAGATCAGGGATATTGTTGGGCGATTCCATTGTTGCAGTCTTGCAGACGTGACACTTTTGGGACTTTGAGAAGCTGCCATTCAGCCATGAAACCAAGACGCTTGATCTAAATATGTTCAATCAATGTGTCCTGGTATGTAGTTCACACAATCAGAAGACACTTCAGCTACTCCAACTATTTTCACCTTTAAAAAGTTCAAAAACATGCGTTGCGTACGTGACCGCTCTGACGTCACGTCCGCAACGCACATTTTTGAAGTTTTGAAGAGGAAAACAGTTAACCAGCTGATGTGTCTTCTGATTGTGAAAACTACATATCAGGGCACATTGATAGGAAATGATATGTTTAGATCAAGCCTTTTAGTTTCAGGGCTGAATGGCAGCCTCTCAAAGCCCAAAAAGTGTCACGTCCGTAACAGTGGAATTGCCCTGTTCTTATCTTCATTAGTAGTACTGCAGAATTGATTGTTGAGCGCTTCAGCTTTTTCTTTGCTGTCTGCCAAAAGTTCATTGCCACTCACTATCATCTTCAAATAAATGTCCATATAAGCTGACAAAAATACTTTGATATGAATGGAAATCGGTATC
>JXSR01S030091.1:9671-23092 GCA_000969725.1 Ophiothrix spiculata | reverse complement strand
GAGGGTGTCAAACATCGTCATGATTATGGTTTTCAAATAAGAGACCCGTCTTCCGTGGGCATATACTATCAAATGTTGGCGAATTTCGAGCTTTTCTATTAAAACATACACCATATTCTGAATTAATGTGCAATTTCTAACTTTTTATGATTATATATTGCTTCTCGATGAGCTCTATGGTATTTTTGAGTGCGAAATGGTAGAATGTGAGTGGTATAGTGCACTTAAATGCAGGCGACACACCACAAAATAGCTTCCCATTGACTTACTGTACAAAATGGCTTCCTAAAAACACCAAAAAACTCAATAATAAAGCAACTGGTTGCTTCAACACTGCCTTTTCTCAGATGATTATGATCTCTTCTAACACAAAATGATGATAAAAGTACACCATCAAGGCAAAATTTTCAAGATACCGGACTCTGAAGTAATAACGCCCCCTATCACTGACAGCCAAATTTTGTGTTACCAGAATCAAGCGCAAATTAAGGAAAACCCTTTAAATTTTACCAAAGTAATCTGGAGATCAAAAATGGCATCAGAGCATCCTTAAATAAACCTAACTTTATAATTAGAACAAAATATTGACCAAACATATTGCCTTCCATACGTTTTGAAGTCCTCATTTTAGAAGGGCAGTCAATTTTGCCGATTTTAGAAATGCCGGATTGCGAGTGCTAGTTATTTAGTGTAGTGCGCCCATAAACAGTTTGTTCAAGATATAATTGAAATGACGAGAGCATATTATAAAAATCCAATAGAATCTGCCAGGCAAGACTTTTATTCAAGGGGTTTATTGATTCCTGCTACCAGTCAACAAGGGAAAAGAGTTGAGTTAGAACAATGAAAAGTACACAAGATGTGAAAGACCTCTCCCACTCTCCCATGCAAGACTGCGACTTGAAATTGATGAAATCCTTCAAGGGGCAAAGAATTCACAATTCAACAAGAGTTGAGTTAGAACAATTAAAAAGTACACAAGATGTGAAAGACCTCTCCCACTCCCCCATGCAAGACTGGGACATGAAATTGATGAAATCCTTCAAGGGGCAAAGAATTCACAATTCAATAAGAGTTGAGTTAGAACAATGAAAAGTACACAAGATGTGAAAGACCTCTCCCACTCCCCCATGCAAGACTGCGATGTGAAATCCTTCAAGGGGCAAAGAATTCACAATTTTAGAAAAGTATAGGATGAATAACCCCTGTGATGAAGCAAATATCTTTACGAATGACAGTAAATATCTGGAGTATTTGCTTGAATACATTGTAAAATGTAGACTTGTGGCTTGTGCACATCAACTAAAATATTCTTTTCCTCTAAAGGCTTTTGTAATTTCCTATTGTTTGCTGACATATATTTATTGTGTCTTTTTTTCCCTTCTAATTTTACAACAAATAACATCTGAATCTTTAGTTTTAGCATGTGGGTGGGGATATTTGTGTTGAGCGCCCGTACTTCAATATGTATCCAGCCTTGTGATCATGGTTTCCTTAATATGATACTAATCAAGAAGAAGGTTAACATATACCCCGTTCAGACAGAGCCAAAAAGTCGTCTTAAGTCGTATTCGAGATATATCAATTTTAAAATGTGAACAGTTCAAGTCAACTTAAGTAGTCTTTCAAAAAGTCGTCTTACATCGAATTTTCAATTTGCTAAAAAGCAAGTTAAGTCGCGTTAGTAACGCAATGTAACTCGAGTTGTAACCTGACGTCGTAAGTCGAGTTGAATTTGTGTTTACTTCTACAGCGCATTGACCTGGAACGAGTAAAGTTCATTTCAATTCGACTTCAAAATCGTAGCATGTGTGAACAGTCGTAAGTCGAGTTAATTTTCGCTAATCCAATGTCGTGTTTGAAATTAAAAATTGGACTCGATATCAACTTAAGACGACTTTTTAGTGTGTCTGAACAGGGTAATAATTGCAACATTTCAACTCTCCAAATCATGCAGTCTTGTGTAGCTATTTGTGCTTCCATTCCAGTGAATGGATGGAGATCTGTCTCTGCAAGTTTAGGGTTTGCAAATCTTGACATTTATTATATGGCATAGTGGGCAAGTTGCATCTCAGAGACTCATTTTAAGCTATAGGCCCTATATAGTACTTGAACAATCTAGAAACAATATTTCAAGGCTGGTTTTCTCAAATTGTTGATTTTTATTTTTATTTTTAAAATATTGACAAAATGGGTCAAAAGTTGCCATTTCCCAAAAAAGTGGTAATTTTTTATCTCCAAAATCTAGATTTTATAACCTATGCTTGCAATATTTCAAATTGAAATTGAAATTGTTTTGAGAGGTCTGCTGACCATGTGCCTGGATATTTCGCAATATTTTGGTCGTCACAGATTCGCATTCTGGATTCTCGCCAGTACTCGTTCAAGGTTCATGACTCATGATTTTATACATTTTAGCAGGTGAAATTTGACTAACTTGTTTAGGGTTGGTAGAAAAGGTTGAAACTTCTACATCACTTGCAAGAACATACCTTGTAGTAGATCTTTCGATAGTCACCGTCTATCGTCCTCAGCTACTTTGGCACTGGCGATGATGTTGAGGTTGGCGGAAGTGATGTAAATCACGCCGATAAACAAAACATCACAGCGGAACTTTCTCATGCCTGGTTATGGTGTCAGGTCCAACTCCCGTGGGGGAGGGGAAGGTTTAGGGTTGGGAAACAACAATTAGTTATTTAGGGTAGCGAATCGTTTTTTGTTTTGTTTAGGGTGTATTTTAGGTCAGGCAGAAATTACTTTATGAAAACCTGTTTGCGGATGATACCCCTTGTAATTGAAAAGTGCCCCCCTCCCACCTCCAACCTTCCCCTCCCCCATGGGAGTGGGACCCGACACCATAACAAAATTTGGTCAGCAGGATATGATAGGCCAATACAGTATATTGATTAATAATTAAATCACAAGTTTGGTTTAACCATCCAATTTGTAGAGTGCTCAACCCTGTATAGGGGAGCTGGAATAAGCAAAACTTGCAGACTTGGTTATATCATATTAGAAGGATGGAATCATGTCTCTAACTTTTGCTAACAATATTGTTTATGATTATTTAATCATACATTTGATCCCAATTAGTTAAACTTTAACCACACACTGTGGGAAACAGGATATTGACTGGCCAAAATCCTGAACAGTTTATTTCTATTTGGCAAAAATATGTGATCAAGTTGACACTCAAAGGTCATTGAACATATTGTATCTTTATTTCTTGCTAACGTCTCCATTTCAAGTTCACAGAGGACACATTCATTTGATCAAAATTAGTTAAACTTTAACCGCACACTATGGGAAACAGGATATTGACTGGCCAAAATCCTTAACAGTTTATTTATATTTGGCAAAAATATGTAATCAAGTTGACACTCAAAGGTCATTGAATATATTTGTATTTGTTGTATCTTTATTTCTTGCTTACGTCTCCATTTCAAGTTCACAGAGGACACATTCAAGCAATTTAATCATATTGCCTGTGATTGTTCTTATTTCAAATGGGATCAGTATTTAACCACAAAATTAAGGACAGCAGGATATCTGATCCCCAGGGGGGCCACTGAGCTATATTGATGTACACATGCGTGAACAGAAAAATGCGGAAAAAGGGGTCATTTTTTCCTGACCAACACGGAAAGCACTGCACTTGTTTAGGGGTCTAAAAACACTGATTTTCAACTAAAAGGGGCGTTTTTTTTTTGAAAAACAACAACAGAAAATGTCAAAAGGGGGTGTTTTTCAAAACCTGAAGAAAAAATTCAAAAAAGGGATAAAATTTAGTCATGTTATCCTTGTTTAGGGGTATTTCTTCAAGGGAAGCTACAAACTTGTTTAGGGATTATTTTGTAAACCTATGTTCAAGCATGTGTACATCAATATTTTTGAGTGGCCCCCTGGGATCTGATCAGCCAAACTTTCTTCATTTTTTTCCCGGGGGGGGGGGGGCACTTAACTTTGAATGTGGTAGGTATGTCAGGCGCGAAGAACACCGAAATGGGGGTCAGGTGAACTGATTTTCTGTAAAAAATGGACCTTTGAAACCAATTTTTTGGGGTCTAGTGAACTGAAATTTTGGCCAAAAATAGCCTCCTGAGCTAAACATTTTCACATTTCCTGCGCTTGGAGCTAAAATTTTGTCTTTGTCCTCAAAAACGGGGTCAAAGAACTGAATCACAATGAAAATGAGGATCTAGTGAGCAGCCTGGCGGCCTGAAAAAGGGGGTCTTGACCGCCCGACATATATATCCTGCCCACACATGTGAGTTCCTCCCCCCCGGGATTTGTTTCCTTTATTTTGAATGAATGCATGTGACTGTCAGCTGTACCACTTTTCAAAATGTCTCTTTTCTGAGTTCATTGCACCCATATCAAGAAAGTAATCATATTAGTTGTGATTGTTAAATCACTCATTTGATAGAGCAATAAATAAATGTCAACCACAAATTATGTGCAATAGGATATTGGCTGACCCAAAGCCAGAGCCCCTTATTCAGATTTGGCAAATTAACACGACTGGTGTGTTATCTTTATTCAGTTCTGCATTTTGAGGTCATTTACATATAATATTGGCTGACCCAAAGCCAGAGCCCCTTATTCAGATTTGACAAATTAACACGACTGGTGTGTTATCTTTATTCAGCTTTGCATGTTGAGGTCATTTACATATATATTTTGTATATTGATAATACTATAGGTTATAGGCAACAACCACAAAATACTGGCAAATGGATATTCAGGCTAAATCCTAGCAAGTATAGTTTGTTAGCCGTTTTGACTTTATTAATGATGATTTATAAAGTAAAATGTTGACACTTCAGTTTTGATATTCATCTAAAAAAAACAATTTGGCTCTTTCTGGCAAAACTGTACGTAGATTATAAGTCTGAATTTGTTTGATGCAGTCATCATTCAAAGTTCACTGACCACATATCAAAAAGTTTTATGATGGATAATAATTAATATAATTGATGCTAGTGTTTACCTAGCAAGAGAAATTAGTAAAGATTGATTGTAAGATGTAATTAACTGATGACCAGGTGATGTAGGATGAGAGTTTTTTTAACACACACATGCGCCGACGTAATATAAATAATAGCCAACGTAATATAAATAATAGACTAATAATATCATAGCTGTTTCAAATTTGCGAACAAGGAAGGTGAAATTGCACCAAAAGAACTTTTCAGCGTGACATATCCCCGAATTATTCGGTCATGATGCCGGCTATGCATTATTTTCTGAGAACATGCATATTTCAAAATTCGCATTGTTATTCTTCTTTGATGATTCAACGCCAATGGTTTTGAAATCAACATATCGTTGGTCGCATCACATACCGGTCTATATAGCGAAACACACATTTCAAAAAAATTGTGTTTGAAATTCTTTGTGATGAAACCAAGCTCCAAATCCATTTTGTAGTCAAAAATTGTCATGAAGTTTGTTGAATTGTATAAAAACATTTCAATCATTTACATTAAAAACAACATTTACCAAAATAAAATATCATAATGTTAGTTATTTTGATCTTAAAGTTATAGATCAGTATGTGGAAACTTTTATTTTTTACTTATACAAAATTTAGTATAGGAAATTTACACATAAAACTTCATAAAATCAAAAACTTGAGAAAACCCCTCCCAGAACGTGAATGGCTCTACATTCCAAAGGCAAAAAAGTTCAAAAATTCATGAATGCAAATTTTAGTTATCCTTTTTGAGAGATTTTGGGGGGCAAAAAATAGGTTTTTGGCACTTTTTGCCAAAATTTACATTTTTGATCCAAAAACAAAACAAAACCCAATATCACCATAGTGGATCAGGGTAAAAATCTGCTTCAAAAAATGTATACTTTTCTATGGTTTATGCAATTAGTTCGAGAGTTAGACTACAAAAACAGTTTATGCCATTAGAAGATCTACCTTAAGGTCAGCCTTAACTGTAATTACAATTATTTTAAAATACTTATTTGGTTGCTAAAACGGTACCCAAGGCCTTGTCATATGAAGATGACCGGTATATCTATTTCTATATTTTCTAGACTATTTCACCCTGCAGGAGTACGACTACATTATTAAAAAGCTAGGTATGAGGAATGTTCTGGTAGTACAGGTAATGGGGAATTTGTAGCAATGTTGATAGAATGTTTTTTTTTTTCAATTCGTAACATTTTTCACTACTTTTCCTTACCAACAAATATTATCTTCATTTGTCTTCAGCTTGGGTAATATTATATGTCTCAAATTTAACTAACCACAGTGTAGGGACTATGCATTTGCTGATTCCAATTATTTAAAAAATATACTTAATTAAAGGAGCTTGGTCTGATTTTTCAAAATTTAGTTTTCAATGTCATATAAAAGATGGCCACTCAAGAGGTCTAAGTTTCAAAGTTCAGCTTAATCGGTCAAACTGTTTTGATGTTATGGGCAATCATGTATTAATGTGTAAAATTAATTACATGTGTTATGAGAAAAGTATAAGGTTCATTCTAGTGAAAATTAAACTTTTTTTGACTTCAAGCAAAAAAATCAGCTTTTTTTATTCGACCACATAACCAGGTTTTTCAGTAATACGTTTGTTACTTGAAATGTAGTTTGTAATAAGAAATTTTAAAACTTTTCTATCCATGAATGAATGAACGCATGTTTTAATTAAAAAATGTCACAAATGTTACCAAAAAATTACACCAAAATGTCACAAACGGTACCAAACAAAACATTGCATTAATAGAAATCTTGACGATAGAATTTCCTACCACTTTTATGAGATATTTGTAAATATGTTACCCATATCATCTGTGAAAAGCGCAATAAAAAATTCGCTAACATGTCAGAGAATTTTTACTTTGAAGTCAAGTGGATTAAGAGCAAGCAGCAGGTTGAAGTACCTGTAGATCTTCCTAAGCCTGCATGACCAGTTTTACATGTTATCAGCCCTTTGTAAGTTCAATTAACACCAGGATCATTGCCCCTTTCACCAGTCACATGATAGTCATATGACTTCCTGTTATTCGGGATATTCTGTCAGTACCTAGCAGAAAGTAGAACACCCCGAATGATACACTGTAAGCTACGGAACACAAAATGGGACATGAGGGAATTGATTTTGACATTCTGGTAAGACATTGATATGTCTGTGGATAGCAAGTTTTAATAGGGCAATTGGATTCTGTCTTATGGAAATTACTGCTACATGGATGAATATCATTTTATCTTTATGAGTGACAGAGATAGCAGCAAAATGGTAGAACACCGTAATGCATGGCATTTGTACACTTTTGATTGAAATTCAAGAAGAGGGAGAAAAGCAATTTTTATCGACTGTCAATCACAAAAGAGGTGCTCCAAACAATTGGAAATTCTTCCAATTCTATGGCAAATAATTGAATGGCATTGATTACTGAATGTTTGATTTTGATATGATGTGTGCTTTTCAATTTATTTATTTTGTTTCTACAATGGTCAAAATACTAAATCCCTTGAAAAATATATACATGATATGTTTATTGAAAGTTATTGCATCCATTTAACTAAGAATACCATAATGTTCAATCTTATTGGTTGTATAAATGCAAATCCATTTAGCTCTCAGGTTGTATGGAATAATCCGAAACTTTTAATGAAGTGGCAGATCACTCAAAATCTACTATAGATTTCATTCTACATTCATTGGTCATATTTCCATAGAAATGATGGAAATAATGCAACATATAGGTCAAAGTGTGTTGCGGCTGGTCTATTTATGTTCTGAATGTATGTGCTACAAGATTATATTAGGGATATCAAGTTTGGGGCAATTTCTTGAAATTTAATATATTTATCACTTCCTGGCCTGAAAACGGGTTAATGAAGGTTCAGATTTCACTCTATGCATCATGTCTGTGTATGCCAGCAAAGCAAATAGTTTGGATGATATCAGGTTTTAGATGACCTCTTGGACTGTTCAGTGAAATTCACAATATGGCATAAATATGTTTGATTGACCTAACCATTAACCCTATAAAAAGCCCAAACTGAGATTTACCTGCCTGAGTTTCAAAAGAGGATTATGAAATGGACACCGTGTGTAGTATATCCTTCCAGATGGATATGTAAAGTATGTATGTGTGTCCCCATTTTGGTTTTTCAAATTAGATATGCTATAAAAACATAATATTTAAGAATATGTACATAATTCTATTATGATTTGAGGCAACTAGAGCCCCATGGGTAGTCAAAATCTTACATTTTGCATTGTAAAAAATTTAATTACCACTGTACTGCTGATCTCATGACACGATCAATTGTGGAGTTATCCAAAATTGCAGATAAATCAATCTGCACAATTTGTAGCAAAATACAGAATTTCAGTTATATGGTCAAATGTTACCCTCAATGAAATAGTCAAGTCATCTACATCTCTGTATCCTATATAGGCATCTGTAGAAGTGAATTTGTTGTAAATGGACACCAGGTGGATGAGTCTTCAGCATAGAAGATCATTTGGAAGATCATCTGTGTAACTTGATAAATAAGAACATAACAATAAGTTATCTGACAAAAATGTTGTGAAATAGGCTTTTGCTAGTCTAATACTACTTTCCAAAGCTTTCCAAAATATTGAACAAATTTTATTAACAAAACATTATTTCATACCATTTTCTGGCGGACTGAACTTTTTGATCTCCATTGCAGAAAAAGACTAGAGAAAATTCTTGCTTGGCAAATAATTGAAATGGTATTGATTACTGAATGTTTACTGACCCCAAATTCAAAGCATTATACTCGGGTACAAACATTGTTATTTCACCTAAATTAGATCATGGTAGTTACTCAACACCGAAATGTTCAATTCCGCTTCTGATGTATGGCATATGTCAATGTGACTCTCAATTTTTCAATTCATTTTGATACGATGTGTTAAGACTACTGCATTTCCATTTATTTATTTTGTTTCTACAATGGTCAAAATACTTGATATATACATGATGGCCCGTATTCCAGAAAGATGTTTAGCTAAACCATTGTTTAACTGAGCATCAACTGTCCAGGAATGATAGCATCATTGCAGGCTTTCAAGCAGAACAGTTCAATGAGTCGTGCTGTTGACGAGAAATAAAACCTTGATTTAGCTAAACACCTTTCTGGAATATGGGCCCATATGTTTATTGAAAGTTATTATAAAAGTTTAACTATTATTTCCTGTCCCCACCCATTCAATCCCATTGGTTGTATGAATGCAAATCTATTTACCTCTCAGGTTTTATGGAATTATCCGAAACTTTTAATGAAGTGGCAGATCACTCAAAATCTACTATAGATTTCATTCTACATTCATTGGTCACATTTCCATAGTAATGATAGAAATGTTGCAACATATAGGTCAAAGTGTGTTGCATCTGGTCTATTTATGTTCTGAATGCATGTGCTACAAGATTATATTAGGGATATCAAGTTCGGGGCAATTTCTTGAAATTTAATATATTTATCACTTCCTGGCCTGAAAACAGGTTAATGTAGGTTCAGATTTCACTCTATGCATTATGTCTGTGCATGCCAGCAAAGTAATAGTTTGGATGATATCAGGTTTTAGATGACCTCTTGGGCTGTTTAGAGATATTCACAATATGGCATAAATATGTATGATTGACCTAACCCTATAAAAAGCCCAAACTGGGATTTACCTGCCTAATGAGTTTCAAAAGGGGACTATGAAATGGACACTGTGTGTATATCCTTCCAGATGGATATACGACACCAATTGCTTTTCCTATGTTTTTATATGTAAATTCCTTTGATTTGACCATGATTTTCACACATTTCCTTTGAGTACCATCTCCTGAAATGTCTTTTTTCTCAAAATTCATTTCAAAAACCACTAAAAAATGGCCAAATTTACCTAGGGTGTCCGGC
This sequence comes from Ophiothrix spiculata, assembly GCA_000969725.1. Lineage (NCBI taxonomy): Eukaryota > Metazoa > Echinodermata > Ophiuroidea > Amphilepidida > Ophiotrichidae > Ophiothrix > Ophiothrix spiculata. Next base: position 13,191 of record JXSR01S030091.1, on the reverse strand, counting down.
TCGATTTTCCGGTAAGCAGCCTGGAATTGGAGTCTAACCCCGTCCTCCAGTGAAATTCACGGTGCTGCCAGTCTGTCCATTCAGACCTGGGGAGAAAAATAAAGACACAATAATCTTCAAAAATATTGGGAGTTTTGCTTCTTTTCTGTCTTTCTGATAACACAGATATCTAAACAACACATTTAAAATAAAAAAATGAGCAAGTAAATCACATTTTCTGATTTTTTACATTTTAATTTTGGGAATTAGCTGGAAAAGATGGCCTTGATTTGTGAAATAAACACTGAATCTAGTCATGGGCCATATATAATTGGTGATGTAAAATCATATAATTGGTGATGTAAAACCAGATGGATATTATAAAGATTAGTATGTAAAGTATGTATGTGTGTCCCCATTTTGTTTTTTCCAATTAGATATGCTATAAAAACATAATAATATTTACATAATTCTATCATAATTTGAGGCAACTAGAGCACCATTTGTGAAAATTACCAAGGGCAGTCAAAGTCTTACATTTTGCATTGTGAAAAATTTAATTACCACTGTACTGTAAATGGAAAATATCTCCTGATCTCATGACATGATCAATTGTGGACTTATCCAAAATTGCAGATAAATCAATCTGCAAAATTTGCAGCAACATACATAATTTCAGTTATATGGTCAAATGTTACACCCAATAAAATAGTCAAGTCATCTACATCTCTGTATCCTATAATATGCATCTGTAGAGCTGGATGTGTCATAGACTTGATTCAAGTCATTGTGCTGCTTTTGTCTGAGATTAAGCCTATTTAAAGCCTAATGTAAACTTTTCTAATTTTAAATTTAATCTAATTTAAATTTGGTTTTAGATATTTTTATACTTCATCTAATTTAAATTTGGTGTTAGATATTTTTATACTTCATCTAATTTAAATTTGGTTTTATATATTTTCATAGTCACTAGTACTAGTAGGCCCAATTTAACAGCCCCTCAAAATGCAAAGTAACAAATTTCACCTACATAATACCACAACCCTAAGTAACTAAGGCCAAAAAAAATTGTTTGTTTGCCTCTTTGTTTTTCTCTTCACATATAGTTTAAAGACTGATGTCATTCCATGGATTTTTTCTTGAACACCAAGCAATGCAGGGCTTAATCAAAGATTGTGGGTCATTATTTAGAGGAAATATGCATTTTATACTACTAAATGTGACTTTATACCGCTAAATTTAACGTTTCACATCGAAAATATTGAGTTTTCATATTTTACATGTTTGAAGATAAAATAAATAAACTAAAATCGTGACCCTAATTTTTGCCATTTTTAGGGTCGGTCGCGGAGGGCAAACAAACATTTTTTTAGGCCTAATTAGCCACTAACTTGAATGTACACATAAAAGTGACAATTTTCCCTACCAGTAGGCCCTATATATGATATCCTGGAAACCACAACTTATTTCTGCCCTGAATAAAGTCATTTAATGTCTACTCTAAATGTTCAGGCATGAGATTTTCCAGCTTTTCAGCTGGTTCCAGCTTTTTTTATCTCAAAATTTCTGCAGTTTTATTCATTTTCAGCCCGTTTTGAGGCATTTTTACCAATTTCATGCGCGTTTCCAGTGTTTCCAGCTTTTTTGAGGAAGATGCAATCTCATACCTGAATGTTGGAAAGTCTGTTTGATTTCTCTTTATTCTATATGCTGCACGATAGATGGTGGCTGTATAGAAAAGGTATACATGGTGTATTATGGAACCTTGTATGTATAAAGTATTTGGTGGTAATCTATGGTAATAGTGATAACATACAGTCACTGACTTAAACCAGCAAGCCTGGGTCCAGGCTAGATGTGTCACTCCAAGTCTATATGGTTGCTTTCATACCCATTAGAGGGGAGACTGGAGCCTTCTTTACATCTTATAACTTGTAGTTTATACACTTGCTACCATCTTTAGTGATAAAACTTTGTAAATGAACACCAGGTGGATGAGTCTTCAGGATAGAAGATCATTTTGAAGATCATCTGTGTAACTTGATAAATAAGAACATAAACAATAAGTAATCTGACAAAAATGTTTTGAAATAGGCTTTTGCTAGTCTAATACTACTTTCTAAAGCTTTATACAAACAATATTGAACAGGTTTTATTAACAAAACATTATTTCATACCATTTTCTGGAGGGGCCATAATAGCCCAGGCGGACTTACGTTTTGATCTCCTGTTTCCTTGGGCAAGAAACTTCACTCTAATTGCTTCGTGGTTCGTAAGTCACGTTAAGCCGTTGGTCCCTTGTGCGAATGCTCCTTCTTGGGGCGCTGCATCATACAGTATATGCCCTGGTGAGTCCACTGAAGAAAAAGTCTAGAGAAAATTCAAGGTTTCTACAAGTAATTCAGATAAGCATAATAGTTACTTATTACTCATGACTATGACTATTACCACAATCACAATTAAAATTTAAAGAGATGCATCAACTAGATACTAGAGGGACCTGTCCAAAGTTGACATGCAGGTTTGTGGCAACCAAATTGTTGAGTGCCTGCTAGTGTTGTCCTTCCTAGAGGGCCAAGTTCTTTTGTTTAGCAGCGGATCGTAGACGTGATCAAGAGAATACGACCATATGTCGCGGTCCCTCTAGGAAGATGTCGAAAGCTAAAATCGTAAGTCAATTTCTGGCTTTGTCTAACATAATTAATGGATATATTTGGAACTTACAAGCATACAAAGTATCAATCTATTTCATAAGTTGAAATACATTTGACCATCCACCATAAATTTCCAGTACAGTTTGCATTTTTCATTTTGAGATAGGACAAAATACATATTTAACTAATCGTGCCTACGATCTTAAACTATTGTAAAATGTCAACTTTCATTTCAACTCCAACATGAAGAGTAACATTTTCTAGACAAAGTTGAATTGGAAATGAACACAAAATAAAAAAATCAATGTAAAATTTCTCTGTTTACAGCTTGTCAAACTCTGAAGAATTGTAACTCCACATCTGGTTGCTATGAACTTGATATAAATATAGCTGAAAATATGTTCTAGATTAAAATATGAAATAAATTAGAATTGACCAGGGCCAACTAACTGATGGTTTGTGGTGGATGGTCATATATGTTTTAATCAATATCTTCAAAAGCTCATTTCTTCAAGCCTCCCTTTTATGCAAATGGCTTGATGTCAGCAGTGTATTGGCAACTAGATTTAAATATGAAATAAGTTAGAATTGACAAGGGCCAACTAACTGATTGTTTGTGGTGGATGGTCATATATGTTTTCATCAATATCTTGACAAGCCCATTACTGCAAGCCTCCTTTTTCCGTGAATAGAGAAAACAGGGGAAGAGGCAGACTTTATGCAGTGTATTAGCAACTAGGCTTTGAAATTCAACATGCAATAGTGCCACTACCTCCCAGCTCTACCGAAACCAAGATGCTTCCCAGCCAAGTGCCCAAGGCAAATTGTTCCACTTTCTTAATGTCACATGGGAACCATAAACTAGATTGCAGATTTTTATACTTAAT
>JXSR01S030089.1:6014-21435 GCA_000969725.1 Ophiothrix spiculata | reverse complement strand
AAAAATGCAACTTTTCAATTTGTTTGTGGCTGTTTACATGGATATGATGTAGCAAGATGCAAATGTGATTGCCCTTGTTAGATAGAGAACAGCTTTCAAAAACTGTTTTGATTTTGGAAATTGGATGAAATTTGACTTTGACGTAACCAACACTAAGCCTGACTGACCGGCACACATGGAAATTATAGATCTTTCCAACCACCACTAAAATAACAATTTGTCCTCCAAAGAACTGTCATACCAATTACATTTTCTTATAGTGTTAGAAACTACTAAAATGTGGCTAGCTACAACCAGGGAAGTACTATTTCAATTTCAGTGGCTGTTTACATGGATATGATATGCAAATGTAATTGCCATTGTTTGATAGAGTATAGCTTTCAAAAATTGTTTGGATTTTGGAAATTGGATGAAATTTGACTTTGACGTAACCAACACTGAGCCTGATTGACCGGCACTCAAGGAAGTGATAGATTTTCCAACCACCACTAAAATGACAATTTGTCCTCCAAAGAACTGTCATACCAATCACATTTTCTTACAATTTTGGCCATCACTAAAATATGGCTAGCTACAACCAGGGAAGTACTACAACCCTGGTTGTATCACTGTTCTATTTATATTTTATATGCATTGATTGTAAAATTTAAACCAACTGCATATCAGAGACAAGGTCTTTCAGCGCCGCATCCGTGATTTACATCGCAATCTCTATTTATCTACAAATCCCTTGGTCTCCTTGGAGGAAAGTAAATCACTCCATCTGTTGAGTTTGATTGAGGATAAGTGCTTGGCTTGCTTCAAGTTATTTTGCACTTGTATATTTACAAAAGTATTTACTTTGTAGTGGAAAATGGATGAGTTCTGTCAAGGGGCTTAGGTCCTCCTGTGATATAAAGGAGGATGAAGATAGGAGATGACACTTGGCTCAAAACATAGGTCATCATTTTGATAACTCAGGTGATCCTAGTATGGTGCTGTCATATTCTTAACCTTATTTCTTTTGCCTGTTTGGGAGCATATTCAGGTTAATTATTACCAACATTCTTGAATGACCTAGAAATAGCCCTATATAGTCTATATCAATGGAAAGAGGAATGTTTAGTTAAAAACAATTAAAATATATACATTCTAATTATATGCAGGTGATGCTCAAATATTAATGATATTGCTGTAAAAATATGTAAAATATGCAACTTTTCAATTTGTTTGTGGCTGTTTACATGGATATGATGTAGCAAGATGCAAATGTGATTGCCATTGTTAGATACAGTACAGCTTTCAAAAACTGTTTGGATTTTTGAAATTGGATGAAATTTGACTTTGACATAACCAACACTGAGCCTGACTGACGGGCAGGCACACAAGGAAATTATAGGTCTTTCCAACCACCACTAAAATGACAAATTGTCCTCCAAATAACTGTCATACCAATTACATTTTCTTATAATTTTAGCCACCACTAAAATTTGTATAGCTACAACCAGGGAAGCACTACACAGCCCTGCTTGTATCACTGTTCTATCTCTATTTCCTATGCATTAATTGTAAAATTTAAGCCAACTGCAAATCAGAGACAAGGTCTTTCAGCGCCGCATCCGTGATTTACATCGCAATCTCTATTTATCTACAAATCCCTTGGTCTCCTTGGAGGAAAGTAAATCACTCCATCTGTTGAGTTTGATTGAGGATAAGTGCTTGGCTTGCTTCAAGTTATTTTGCACTTGTATATTTACAAAAGTATTTACTTTGTAGTGGAAAATGGATGAGTTCTGTCAAGGGGCTTAGGTTCTCCTGTAATATCAAGGAGGATGAAGATAGGAGATGACACTTGGCTCAAAATGTAGACCATCATTTTGATAACTCAGGTGATCCTAGTAGGGTGCTGTTATATTCTTAACCTTATTTCTCTTGCCTGTTTTGGGCATATTCAGGCTAATTATTACCAACACTCTTAAAATGACATTGAAATGGCTGTAAATAGTCATATATCAATGGAGAGAGGAATGTTTAGTTTAAAAACAATTAAAATATGTACATGCTAATTACTAGTATATGCAAATTAGGTTCAAATATCAATGATATTGCTGTAAAAATAGATAAAATATGCAACTTTTCAATTTGTTTGTGGCTGTTTACATGGCTATGATGTAGCAAGATGCAAACGTGATTGCCATTGTTTGATACAGTACAGCTTTCAAAAATTTGTTTGGATTTTGGTAATTGAATGAAATTTGACTTTTTTTATGTTTGCAAAAACTCGGATTTTCACCAAAATGCTAACGGGTTGATAATTTACAATGTACAAGAATATTTGGTGTTGCCATTTGTTGGCTCTTGAACTACTCGTGGATATGAGGCTATTCCCTAAAAGCATTGTTGCAGTAAGTCAGGAGGTTAAGTTTCATTTGCAAAACATTGCTTTTACTTTATAGATTGCAGAAAATAAATAATAATAAATACAATAATAATAAAAGAACCAATTTGCCATTGAATCTGCCAATAAAGCCGGATTTTAAAATTTCAACTCTAGGAGCAGTATTTTTCGTTTTCGACAACGAACACTTGAAATGATGGTAAAATCTTAAAATATGCTGAACTTGTCCAATGCCCTTTATGATTTATTGTATATTGAACAAGATTCCTTTCCAGAAATATATCTTGCTTTCAGACATATCGTAAAATGTAGTTAAGATGATTTTTGAACAAGAAATTGGCACGTGATTTCGAAGAATCAAATCCTAGCCTGAAAACGTGGATATGCTTGCATCCAACTTGAATTATTTTCATAGGATAAATTTTCATCACCGGAATAATTAAAGGCTTCATTCTGTAAAAAATGTAATTCATTTTGGCGATAGTTTCCCTCCATGTTGCACCTGCAAGACAATTTCATGCATAGCTATATTATACTTTATCTCAGTTACTATTTTCATGAGTGTTTTTTATACGTCTTGTGTCAGTGAACTTCAAGCTTTATCTGACGGGATAAGGAATCATGACAGGGAGGAAGTTTGAAAATGTAAATTTTTAACCATATGAGTGCGGCAACCTGACATATAGTTCTTTTTTTTTTGGGTGGTGGTGTAATGGTGGTATACATGTAGTAACATTCAGCATTGACTTGTCATAATATCATGGGTAACCTGTAGGAATGAAGAAAAAAAGAGAAAAGAACTTGGCCAAGAATTATTATTATTATTGTTTCTCAGAAAAAAGAATATGTTAATATATGGACCTATTTGAAAGAAACTGAGTTTTAGGAAATAAATTGAAGCCTGAAAACTTGCTTTTGCTAGCATGCAACTTTATATTTTATTTTTGTTTGATTGGATTTTTTTTTTATTGTAGACATTCAAAATTGCATTTTGGCTGTAGTTGAGCTTTCCCTCCATGTCGCACCTGCAAAATAAATTCATGCATAGCTATAGTATATTTTTATCTCAGTAACAATTTTTATGAATACTTGTCAGAGCATTCTGTGTCAGTGAACTTCAAGCCTTATCTTATGGTAATTGGACAACAAAATTTCATTGTTTTTTTCTGCAGGTGATTTACACTCCCTATGACAAGGTTCGAGATTTGACCCTGATTTTACTGCCAAAAATGGCAAAAAATAAAAATTCTTGAAATAAAGAATGACACATGTTTCTAAGCTAAAATTTTGTGTAGAATTCAAATATGAAGTCAAAAATGTTTAATCTTGAACTTGAAATTTCCTCCATTGACTAATACAGGGCCGAGATGGTCAGAAATGGGGAAAAAACGGGCAAATCCAATTGTTAAAAAAAATTGCATTTTTTTATTAAACATCCTAAGCAAAAATAAGTATAATAGCCTCATGGGCAATTCCTGAGCATATTCCTTTTGAATTTTATGTCCATAGGGCTTGAAATAAAAAAATGCAAATTTTTTTAACAAACGGCCATAATTTTTTCACTCTTTGAAAAATTAAGGGGTAGGGGTAACATATATGAAATTTTCTTCATCTTTAAAGGAGTGAATGTGTTTCAAAAGGGTATAAACTTAAAGACTGTTAATTATACACAAAATGAGGGGTAAATGAAGTCTGTAGAACCTTCCTATAAGATTTTATGTTTATTTTTTGTTCAATTTTCTGGAAAAACACCATATTTTCGGACTACTTTTGTCACGCGAAACATTGATTTTGAGTGTACATTACAAGCAAACGATGCAAACAATTTGATTTAAAATGGTTGTATTTGAAGTATTTTAGTATGAATTATGCAAAATATGATATAAAAGATTGATTCCACCATGTGTTTAGGTGTACAGGGCAAAATGTTATGGTTGGTAAAATATTTTGTCACCGAAAAGTGCCCATTTTTGACCAAAAATGGATGAAAACCATATATTTCCGAAAAAACTATAAAGGATAGGGGATTCTTGGTTGCATAATCAGAAACTATGGATATTTTTACCTTAGAAATGATATATTTACATACTTTTTACTAATTTTTTCACCCCTAAATAATTTTGTCACACTTTTGGCAGTCAAATCGGGGTCTAATCTCGAACCTTGTCCTATGTGTGGTTGTAAATGTCAAGTACCAAATATTGACGAAAATGTGACAAAAATGTTCAGAAACATTATGAAGTATAATTTTTGTTTCGTATTTTGAATATAGGCTAATCTAAGTCAGGAGAGGTAAAGTTTCATTTGCAAAACTTTAATTCTACTTCATAGATTACAGATAAATAAAAATATATATTTTTCCTTCAAATGAATCCGCCAATAAAGCTTAATTTTAAAATAATAATTTCAACTCTAGGGGGCAGTATTTTTCATTATCGACAATGATAATTATGAAAGAAAATCTAAATATTTTGATAAAGACCTATAGGGGTTGAATTTGACAATGAAAATGTACATGCTTCCATTTTTACCACTAAACTTCAATATATCTGGAACTTCAAATATCTGGAAAAATGTTTGGGGATGATGCTAGACTTGTCTAATGCCCCTTTAAATGATTTGTTGTATATTGAACAATATTCCTTTCCAGAAATGTGTCTAGTGTTTTGACATATCGTAAATTAAGATGATTTTTTAACAAGAAATTGCCTCTGAATTGAAGAATCAAATCCTAGCCTGAAAATGTGGATATGCTTGCATCCAACTTAGATTATTTTCATAGGATAAATTTTCATCACCGGATTAATTGAAGGCTTCATTCTGTAAAAAATGTAATTCATTTTGGCGATAGTTTCCCTCCATGTTGCACCTGCGAGACAATTTCATGCATAGCTATAGTATACTTTATCTCAGTTACTATTTTCATGAGTGCTTTTTATACGTCTTGTGTCAGTGAACTTTCAAGCTTTATCTGAGGGGATAAAGAATCGTAACAGCCATGAAGTTTGAAATGTAAATTTTTAACTCTATGTGTGTGGCAACCTGAGACAAAGTTATTTTTGCATGGTGTAATTATTAATGGTGGTATGTAGTAACATCCAGCGTTGAATTGTCAGAATATCATGGGGTAACTTGTAGGAATTAAAAAAAAAAGGAACTTGGCCACAAATTATTATTATCATTTTTTCTTAGGAAAAAGAATATGCTAATATATGAACCTATTTAAAAAAAACTGAGTTTGAGAAATTAAATTGAAGCCTGAAAACTTGCTAGCATGCAACTTTATATTTTATTTTGTTTGATTGGAATTTTTTATTGTAGATATTCAAAATTAAATTGCATTTTAGCTGCAGTTGAGCTTTCCCTCCATGTCGCACCTGCAAAATAAATTCATGCATAGCTATAGTGTATTTTTATCTCAGTTACAATTTTTATTAATACTTGGCAGAGCATTCTGTGTTGTTGAACTTCAAGCCTTATATTTTGGGATGAAAATTCATGACAGGGATGAAGTTGTCATTGATATGAAGTCAATAAGAATCCAACTTGACATTTCTTGCTTTGTGTTCTAGGGTAGGGTAGAATTTTGCCAAAGCTGTAAGAAATGCAAAGTTTCCCAGGAACATACATTTTTTGAAGTATTCCCGTCAGCATCCATGGTCAGAGTTGTGAGAGTTTTGAGGGGGTATGTGCTCCCTTAGATATTAGAGAAATTAAAAAAAAATCTCCCATCAAATGATGTTATTTTGTCAATCAGAACCTGAGGTACATGCTCACCTGTGGCTCACCGCGATCCCCGCTGCTATATTTTGCCAGCATTTAAAGATAAATATTTGTAATAATGTGTCTGGTCCATGATAGATCTGCCCGAAATTTTCTAGTAGAAATCTGCATTAATGATATTTTATTGATGTAGAACCGATTTTTAGAATAAAAATTGGGGTCACCGGACTCGTTTTTGCATACAAGTCAGGTTTAAAAACAGCATTTTTGGAGTTTTTTTGGGAAAAATTAGTACACTTGTCTATGGGAAATGTGGCAAAAGTGTTGATTCAAAACTTCAGCTCGAAATTTTTTGTCAATTTTTTTCACAAAAGTTGCTCACAAGTATGTTCTTTCAAATTAAACAATAAAAATTGAGGATCACTGAACTAATTTTCCAGAAAAATATTAAAATTTTAGCTTCAAAACACTACTCAGAGTATATATGCGCATGCGTATTGCGGCACTTACCAACTCTGAAACTAGCGCGAACTGGTACGCGTGGACCAGACACCTTAAGAATAAAAATCGGCTGAAGAAAAATATTTTGTAAAAATACTGTTCATATCAAAATTAGACATCCAAAATTATCATTTTCTACACACGCCGTACCAATTTTTTTTCATTATTTTTCAAGTACCATGTTGTTTGCGAAATGTTACGCTCGTTTCAGATGGTGTAGGTTGTAAAGCACGTGACTTTAGAAAATCACATTAAAAATGTTGAATTTTAGTAATGATGGTCAGGTAGCGATCTTCCAAACTGTAAGAACAATGAACAATAAAAGAAGAAGAAGATAAGAGACAAAGATATGACCTTGGCTTATTATTCAAGCCTAGAATGTATAATTGGTTCCCTGGGAAAAGAAGATTGCAATATGAATCTTTTTCAAAAAAAACACTGAAATTACATTGAGGCTTGAAAACATGGCTTTGCTAGCATGCAACTTATTTTGTTATTTTCATGGGATAGATTTTTAATTACCGGATCAAAGATTTTATTGTTTTAAACTTTAATTGCACTTTGGCTATACATTTGTTTCACCATGTTGCACCTGGTAGACAAATTCATGCATAGCTATAATATTTAGTATATTTTATCTCAGTTTACAAGTTTTATGAGTGCTTGTCATATCATCCTGTGTCAGTGAACTACAAGCCTTATCTTATGGGATGAAAATTCATGACAGGGAGGAATTTTTTATTGATCTTGAGTCAATAAGGATTCAAAATGACATTTAGTGTCTGGCTTGTGTTCAATGATAGGGTGAAATTGACATATTTTGGTAATGGCGGTATGCAGTAGTATCTTCCAACATTTAGGATATCATGGGCCTATGTGTAAGAATTAATTTTCACAAGTTCTTGTAAATTTTGTCTCTGTGTCAGTGCACTTCAAGCTTTGTCTGAGGGGATAAAAATTCATGACAGGGATGAAGTTTTCATTGATCTCGAGTCAAAAAGGACTGAAAATGACATTTTACCATAGCTTTGTGTTTTGGAGTAAGATACAATCAAAGAATGGACATATTTTGATAATGGTGATATAGAGTCTTGCTTTATGTGCCAGGGTAGGGTAGAATTTGATGTATGTAGGCAATTGTGGTATACAAATACATGCCAGTATTGAACTGTTGGAATAGTATGTCTCATATCACCTCTCAGAAATCTGTTCTGGCAAATTTTGATTTTCTGTTACATTTAAAGAGAGAGGATGTTTTATTCAAAACTTGACATGTATTCATCAGTCAAGTTAAAAACATGATAACTACATTGTAAAAACCTTAGCTTATTTCTTTAAAACTTAGGCTATGAACATATTGAACAACCTTCTTAAAGTAAAATCTCATAAATTGCAAACATTCTGAGAAGGCCCCTCCCAATTATTTGACTTCAGAGTACCATTTGAATTAATCTAAAGATATGTGCATTTCCTTAATCATATTTTCCTACTTAAGTTAAAGGAGGCTTTGGAGTTCACTGACACTCTATTATGGTGTCATATGTGTCTAGTAACTTTATTAATAGATTATATTTTGGGACATTTCTCAATTTGAAATTGTATTAAATGGATAAGTGCATCAAAATAAAATATTGGTTGGATCAAAGTAATGGAAAAGAAGTCTCTGTTTTGATTGCTGCAGTAATGCTGCAGTAATATTGTGCTTTAAAGCAAAAGTAAAAAGTACAAAAGGAAAATGTAGATCGGCAAGTGTCATGACTGCTCTTGTAACATATTTGTGTGCTGATATGTGTCCACTGTCGAAGTTCTATTGCAGTTGACACCTCGGGAGTAGCAAAAATATCCCAATTAACCAGATGTCCCGATTAAGCAAAATACAGAAATTGACATAAAGTGAGATGTTTACACACTATTATATATACTATATGTGACCCGTCATATCGAAAGGTACCTTAAGGGTCCCAAAATGAAAATTGATTTTTTGGTCTCATTTGCAAGATTTTATTTTAAGCTTTAAAATGACACCTTGCTTTTGGTTATTGGATGTTCGATTGCAAAGTTACATTTAAATGGGTAAAAGGCATCGGTCTGATTCAGAAAACTATCGTTCTGAGAAAATCCAAGTTTAGAAAAGTTTCTGTACTGGTAAAAATTCAATGGGGAAAGGATTTTTATATCGATTTTTAAAACACTTGTCTTATGTTTTGGATGTTGAAACCTGATTAATATGATAGAATACACTTCAAAGGTAACATTTCTGATGAAATTAGAAATTCGACTTTGGACGTGATTTTTTGTTATGCTCAGCTTCAATGGCCCGTATCTCGTAATTTACTATGTCGGTATTAAGGTACCTTTAGATATGACGGGACACATATTCATGAACTAACAAAAAGTGGACACAGTGAAAGAATTTTAGAGACCATTAGAAGAAATTGAGATTTTTACTGAGATTTTCAACAGAATTAGGGATTGTGTTTCAGATTTTTGTCCCGTATTTGCAATTTACTTGCATAAAATTAACGTTATCATCATAATTTTAGGAAATTTTCATCAAATTTATCAGGAGAAATATCCCGATTAACCGGTCAATTTTGTACATAAAAAAAACCTGGTTCCCTGACTGAATACGTCAATTAACCAAAAATCCCTTTTAAAGGAGCATGGTCCAATTGCCTCAACTTTTTGAGATTTTGGTACCAAAATGTTCCACATATTTTTCTCATTACCCATGTGAAATTTGACAGGCTGAGTTATGTTCCGTTTTGTATGAAAATGTGTCTAATTATGGTAACCATAATTAATTTTACACAGTAACATATAGGCAGCTCTGAAATACAAAATTGTCCATAAAATCAAAACGGTTTGACCGATTCAGCTGAGATTTGAAACTTAGACCTCTTGAGTGGTCATCTTTCATGTGTCATTGAGAACTAAATTTTGAGAAATCATACCAAGTTCCTTTAACAGGATCCCGATTAAGCAGCGTCGACTGTACTATTAAATGGTGATAGTGTCCTATAAGAGTGTTTTTCAAAATTCACGTAGTCCAACGGCTGCCGGCATGCTACATTTTGAAATTTTTCTTTCATCCAGATTGTTCTGATGCTTATTTTACCTCATATTACAGGGGTCCGGCATTCTTATCCTGACTACGATCGGATGGTCGCAGTTCTGCTCTGAAGGGACATAGAATAGTAATAAAACAGGATTTTTCAAAAACCAACTGGTCCAAAGATTAAGCATTTTACATAATTGTAACCCGTCATATCGAAAGGTACTAAAGGGTCCCAAAATCAAAATGTGTTTTTTGGTCTCATCTGAAAGCTGAGATTTTAAGCTTTAAAATGACACCTTACTTTTGGTTATTGGACGTTCGGTTGCAAAGTTACATCCAAATTGGCAAAAGGCATCGGGTTGATTTGGAAAACTATAGTTCTGAGAAAATCGAGTTTTAAGTTTTTGTACTAAGTAAAACTTTAATGGAGAGGGGGTTTTCATCTTGGTTTTTAACATATTTGTCTTATGTTTTGGATGTTGGAACCTGATTAATATGATAGAGTACACTTCAAAAGTAACGTTTCTGATGAAATTAGAAATTTGACCTTGGACGTGATTTTTGACTATGCTTAGCTTCAATGGCCCATACCTCGTTATTAAGTTACCTTTTGATATGACGGGTCACAATTATCTAAAACACTCTTTTATAAAGGTAACCATGTTTAATAAATATAACAATTTTATTGATGAACAAACAACATTGGTAAAACAGGTTTCAGTATTGTGGGGCATATAAGAGTTAATATCTTTTGAAGGGTGGTACTTTTTTTGATAAGAAAAAATGTGAAGATCCTCAAATGACTTGTGATCTTGTTTGTATAAACTGCAAAATTGTTTTAGTCTGAAATTACAATTGCAATTTTTTTATCACTGATTCATGAATATAAATCATTGCAAAAACAGAGTTTTGTCTTATTTTTACCAATATCTTACGGATCATGAGCTGTATTTTGTTACAGAAATATCACAAGTTTTGATGTAAGAAGTTATGCTAAAGCAAGAGTCTTGTCATATTTCAAAAAACAAGATTTGTCTAACTAACACACATTTTTCAAATTCAAAACAACCCCTGTACAAAGTGTAATTTCTCTTGTTTTTTTTAATAAATAAAACCTTTTTTTACCTCTTAGTATTTGTTCATTTCACTCACGTTTCAGAGTTTGCGGCATTTTTCATGTTACAAAAAGAATATCAAAGTGTAACAAAAATCCAAGATATAAAATAGTTATCCTTTGATCTGAAAATGGCTTGTGTGTTTTTGTTTATTCATACTGCTACTGTAGTAATTTCATAGTTTAACTTTATGTTACATTTAGGCATGTTACTAATTTTGTCTTACAATTATGTTCCTAAACATATGCTTTTAGGACATAAATGGAACATACATACTTGACAGTTTCTATAGACATTACTAGAAACATTTTTTCCTCTTTAATGAATTAGGTTGGAAAAAAATATAAAAACACACCTATAGAATTTTTCAATCTGGTTTAAAGTTTTAATTCTGAGTCCGAATGCTCGTCCTTCTTAAATAAATAACTGTCCTGCAACATTTTCATTTGTGGGACTTGGTGATATCCTTAGTACTTTTCAAGCTTAGTAATCATACTTTAAACCAAAAGAAGATAGCAGGACCTTCCATATCATGCCTTACTTCCAATGGGATTTTTGTACAGGTTTTAATGAGAGGGTTTAGGGATGAAACATCATCAGACCTCATCCCAATTGTGCATTTCAGGTATGTTTCATCCCTAAACCTTCTAATCACAACCCATACAAAAAATCCAATAGGAAGCGAGACATGATGAGCAGGTCCGGATGTCTTCTTTTCTGTAAACCAGCCTTGGTGATTTGAATAGCATGGAGATTCAAACAATAGGAATGCAGTAAAAATAATATGTACTATACTTATACTATGCCAACTGTTCTGAATTTATCAGGATTGTCCGATTAACAACTCTCAAAATGGCCAAAAATCAGGACATCCCGATTTTGAGGTATTTAAAAAAATAACTTTCATGCTAATCAAAAATGACATCTTCATTATATCAATTCCGAGAAAGTAACATGCTTGCAATTTCAATGAAGGAGGAGTACTAGTATCAGAAATACTGGGTGTCTCAGAAAAAGACCCTTACAATCTTTGGTACTTTTCTTAACAGATAGTCATGAAGTATGTAAAGGTTGCCTTTTAAAATAGTCCATGAATTGAACTTTTAAGATGCCCTTTGTTTCATTTTAATCAGTAATCTATAACAGATTAAGATATATTTTCTCAAATATTTGTGCACATTTGTCTGGTCCAATTTCATGCTTTTTAGTCATAAAGCAGGGGTGTTTCTGAATGGAATAAAATCATTATATCTGCCTTATCTTTCGGTCATTTTTTTGTTCAGCATAGATATGGCCAAGTAACAAAAATAACCAGTTGATTGTCCCCTCCCTCTCCGATTTTTGGGGCCGCACCAATTTTTTTGTTCTTAGTTATTTTTTAAGAATCCCCTAGAACAAAACAAAAAAATTAACAAAACACTTTATTATTTGTATTGACAAGTGCACTTTTATAACCTAAAAAATACCATAATATCATCTTCAAATATGTTATGGTGGCTATCTTGGACATGGCGACCATCTTGGGAAAATAAAAATAAAAAGGGCCTCCCTCACCAACTTTTCGGAAAAGTCAGGACAATCAACTGGAAGTATTCACAAAATAAATTGGTAAAAAAAATTTATTTGAGCGAGCAGATCAAGACCACTACTCATAAGCACTTCTTTCAATGGGAACTTACAAAATTGTGAAATTAGACCAGAAAAATTTGCATCCAAATATTTGATAAAGCATAGATTCTAGATTATCGATTGAAATTGAAACAAACTTTGTAAATCTTTTCAAGGACTATTAAATGACCCTTTTTCATATTTGGTGACTATTCAATAAAGCAAGAAATTCACATGGAAATATTGAAAGGTTTTTTATGGGACACGCTGTATATGCAATTGAAAGTTTGACCAAATCACTACAAAAAAAGAGATGAAGATTCTGATCTTCACATGCAAAGCAGACAAACAGTCCTGCCATTATGCTTTTGCCTTTTATTTTAAAATAGCCCCCCACCCCCTCCCCATAATTATTCATGATCCTGTGAACCTTGAACATAAGTTTGGGACTAATATTTTTGCTAAGATTCTGATCTGCACATGCAAAACAGACAAAACAGTCCTGCCCTTATGGTCGCAATATCGTAAATCGCTTCACGTAGTGACGCTAGTGGCAAATTTGCCGGGTTTTTACACCACAAAGGTGGAATAGGACATTAAATTATATTTATATAGAAATAATACGGGACTATGTTTTATTTTTTTTTTATGCTAATTATTTAGTTTGGAAATAGTTGTGAATGTGTAGAAAAAATCAGCACCACAGAACATTTTATAATGAAATTAAAGATGGAACAAATATGGGTGTCTCTAGAAATACTCGGTCAAATCGGGCTTTTTATGACAGGCCGGCTAAAACATAACATAATATCGCCTGATATATCGGGAAAACAAGCCGGCCACCATATTGTTTCTTTGATGATTTCTGAAAGGTTTGATTCAAAACTTGAAATAAAAGTTAAATCTAGAATGCTTGAATCACTAATTACGGAGATACAGAGCGTTTTCAGACCCCTACTTTACGTGTAAAAGTATAGGAACGTTAATTGGGATATTGCACCCTTATGCTTTTGCCTTTTACTTTAAAATAGCCCCCCCCCCCCTGATGATTAATGATCCTGCGAACCTTGAACACAAGTTTGGGACAATATATATTTTTGCTTTGATATTGCTATTCTGGCATATTTCGGTTTCTTTTGTGTGGTTCCTTCATATAGCAGCATTGAAGACTGTTATCCATTTGATCTTTAGACTAGCTTGAATAATGTGTGCATTTTAATAATTTTCATCCTTGGATATAACACATCATACTTGTATTATTAGAACTGTGAGATTATTGTCTACATACCGCATTTTGTGATATCAAAGGTATACCCTCAGGTTTGCTGATGGCACTTACTGTCTGCATTGAAATATCCATCAAGGTAGAAAAAAAGTTGGAAAATATATAATAATTATTTGTTCGCATGTATTTCGTCATGATTTGTCATGCTATTGTATAAATACAATTGATTATGTCTTGATTATTCATGCTTTTGCATAAATGCAATGAATTATGTTTACTTTTAATTTCCTCATATTTGTTGTATAAAAAGGTTCACAATTTTTTTACATGATTAGGAATTGGTTGTATTATTTTCTATAGGTATTGCCCTACATATCTGCAGATGGTAGTTATACGAGGGGGTATCAAAAAGTTTTAAAGATCACCAAGAAGGAAAAGAGCCAGGAACATATTTTTATTATGTGATCCTTACGTCACCTTTACATAACCACAGTGCAAAGTAACACATTTCTCCCAAAAACCTACTGTACACAGACCGACTTTCTAGAGGTCCTATTTTGGCCAAAAATATTCATTTTGTATTTTGCTAAAATTAACATTTTCAGGATGGCCATGCTTTATTACGTCATTGTGAAGTCATTTTTGACCGATTTCCATAATTTTGTATTCAATAGAAAGAAGAGATTCTAACCTATACTATGGTATCAAATATTTAGCAATTAGGCATGTTTTCATAGAATCACTGGGCTTTAAACCTTCAAATGCAGGGATTTAACTGCACCACATATCTTTGATTTCTCCATTCAGTTTACCTGGCTAGGGGAGGCAGGAAGTTGTTTTGCAGCAAAATGTATACAAGGACGAGTGACCATCCTGACAAAAGTTCATCGATATAGCTCTTTTTCTTCTTGGTGATCTTTAAAACTTTTTGATACCCCCTCGTATTTGTCTCAGGTTTGTAGATCCTATTCTATCTTGGACAAAAGCCACAACTAGAAAAACATTCAAAGTAGTAGAGTTTTGTCTGAAAAGATTTCCATTTAGAATTATTCCTCTTGTACCAGCTATGTAAGCTTCCAGCCATGTATGGTTATGGAGCAGCTGCTTCCACTGTTTAGGCTACGCTTATTTACTACCCTTTGTTTACTACCTATCTATTGAAAACTTGAAAACCTGTTCCATTTAAACTTTGGCCCATAATAACAAAATGTAAGCACAATATAGATATTGAAATTCAAAAGATAAGAGAAGTTATAAATGTTTTAACAACACAAATGTGATGACTCACCCGAAAAGGGGGACTTTGCGACAGAAAACTTTTCGAGAAACTGATAAAAATAGGCAGCAAAAAATAAAGAAAATAATAAGAATTTTCAACAGATTTTCTGTTGTTAAATTTGACCGCCTTTATGAATTTTAACAAGTAAGGTGTCACTTTAAAGCTTAGAAAATGCTGTAACAGATGGAATGATAAAATAAAAATTGATATCATCTGCAAAGTCCCCCCTTTCGGGGTGAGCCATCCCAAATATGAATAGCTTCTAGCAAATGCTAGTTTTTTATCTGTTTGAATTTTTTGCCACTAAATGAAGCAAATCTAAAAAAGATGGCTCAAAAATCTGTGCAGTGTTGTCATTCAAGTTAAATTGGTATTTAAAAGGCATTTAAAAAAAATTCTAGACTTGAATCCCCTAGATGTTTCATTCCATCATATCAACTAAAATAGATTGCATGACATAATCATCTAATCAGTTTTTGCTTAGAAGTTTCATGTTCTTGGTACTGTAAAACAAGAAATATTTCCTAGCAATTTA
>JXSR01S030087.1:5335-28185 GCA_000969725.1 Ophiothrix spiculata | reverse complement strand
TCTGCTTTCTCGCTTACTTTCTTTTGTTCTTATCACTGCTACACGAGTTTTTATTCTGTCTCGCTGCAACTCGCTAAGCAGATACGAGCTTGCTATGAGTGTGATACGAGTGTGCTACGAGAAATGATCAGAAACTCGTCTTCAAAATTGGAACATGCAGCCAAAATTTTTCATAGAGAAGGAAGGTAAAATTACTCTCAGTGACTAAGCATAACTATCCAAAATCTCAACTTTGTCAAAAGCGAGTTATGCCATTAGTTTAGTAGCATGACAACATAATCAAGTTGTTGTGTAAATCTTTTGGATTCAAATTGTCATAGTGTGCACTTGGCTGTTTAACAAAATGCCTCATCAATTTTTTTTTCAATGCAGACTTTTCGGTAGATATGGAGATCAATGTCAGTGCGGGTTCTAAATTTAAGCTCGCGGTATTAGATTTCTATTCAAGTGCTTTTGCATTCAGTGCTAGAGATGGTACGATTGGTTTGTATAGCACTGCTTGCATTATTCAAGTTGAGGAATAGGTAGACTTTACTATTTCGTTGAAAGAATATCTGCCAATTTCTTCAATATAATGGAAAGAGTATAACTTAAATTCACAATATGCAATAGACCACTTTCTTTCTCAGCTCAAATCAAACTTACAAGAGAATGGACTTTTCTCGGATGTACAATCGGCTTATTGGCAATATCACTCCACCGAAACGGCAATGTTACGCGTCATCAACGACCTTCTTCTGGCTCTCGATGTGGGAGATGAGGCTGTACTTGTGTTACTCACTATAGACCATGAGATTTTTTTCAAACGCCTTCAGGACAGGTACGGAGTCGGTGGAACAGTGCTGAATTGGTTCATATCTTACTTAAAAGACCGTTCTCAAGCAGTTGTGATTGACGACGTCGTTTCTGACTCATTTCCATTGCCATGGGGAACACCACAAGGTTCGGTTAAGGGTCCGTTAGACTTTGTCATGTACACAGGACCTTTGAGCGATGTAATCAGTGCGCATGAGGGGGTTCATCACGTCATATACGCAGATGACACCCAAGTTTATTTGCTCATGAAGTCATCTGAGCACATGGACGCTGTAAAGAAACTTGAAAAGTGTGTTGCTGATGTACGAGCTTGGGCAATCGCGAATAAGTTAATGTTGAACGATCAAAAGACTGAAGTCGTGCACTTCCATTCTCGCCATCGCGATACATCCGTACTACCTGAACTTAGCATTGGTGATGCAAAGATCAATGCATCCAATGCTGCGAGAGATCTCGGCGTTGTCTTAGACAGTACTCTTGATCTCACACAACACATCAAGAACATCTGTCGCGCTGCTTCCTTTGGTATCTACAAAATAGGAAAGATAAGGAAATATCTGAATCAAGCTGCGACTGAGCGTTTGATACACGCCTTTGTCTCATCCAGATTGGATTGTAACAATAGTCTTCTCTATGGACTTCCAAGCTCACAACTCGCAAGATTGCAGCTTGTGCAAAATGCTGCTGCAAGACTGGTGACGTTAACTATAGGCGGAGAGAACATATCTCGCCTGTTCTTCATGACCTGCATTGGCTGAAGATCGAGGATCGTGTGGCGTTTAAGATCCTACTTACCGCGTATAAAGTTCTTCATGGTATTGCACCCAAGTATCTCTGCGATTTGTTGACAGTATATGCACCAAAAAAAGATCTTCGATCCGCTACGCAGCTTCGCTTCGCTTATGGACCTCGCACAAGAACAAAGTATGGTGATAGAGCGTTCGCTGTTGCGGCGCCAAAGTTATGGAACAGTATTCCCCGTGATGTTCGCGCAGCTCCAACGATTTCGTCATTTAAGAAAAGACTCAAGACTCATTTTTTCCAACGGGACTCAGCTAAATAATTTGTGTGCAATCATGTACTTTACTTCTTGGCGTCAGGATTTTAACTGTCACTGTGTGCAGATTTTTATTGTTTTATTATATAATATTGTGTATTGTGCGGTCGCAGAGGAAATTAATCTTCCAACAATTTCCTTTGTTTTTGTGTCCTTTTGTTGGTTGTATTATCTTTTCTTCTGGGTCCGCTTTATACATTTTTACCTTGTGCATGCTTTTGTGTATATTGCCTTTTAATTGTGCTTTTTACATTTTATATTGTCTAATCTATGCCTCTGTATTATTATTATTCTTGTGTAATTGTATTTTTATTGTACAGCGCTTTGAAACAGCTGTTTTAGCGCTTTATAAATGTAATTAAGTTAAGTTTAAGTTAAGTTATGTCCCATCTTTGTTTATCATTCATCTAGCATTAAGAAATTTTTATTTCAGAATCAGGATAAATCATTTCCTTTTTGTTCTAAAACAGGTTTCGTATAAACCTCTATTTCCATGGCAACATCCATGATATTATTTTTGAAGAATATAAGAGTCTATATTGAAGAGGTTCAAATTAAACTTGATTAATTCTGTGTCAGGACTTATACATAAATTTAATATGTACACTAGCGGTTTAAAGTATTTCCGCACAAACACTTTATTCAGCCATATCTCACAAAGCGTTTATAATGAAACTATCTGGAAACTAATGTTGCTTTGGTCAGATCTGATAGGTAATCTAGTTAAGCATAAATTTGAGCTCCGAATGGGATCAACCTTCTCATGTATAGGTAGGGGCAACAACACAAATAGGTCGAAAAACGTGATTTTTAGGTCAAATTTGATTTGACAACGCATGGGTCAAGGTCACTTCACCGCTCAAGTTGAGTGGTCATGTGGAATGTGTGTATGTATAGAGTGACAAGCAGGCGATGAAATGTCCTGGTCACGCTTGACTTCGCCAAGAGAATACTTGGAAGCTAACGAAAAATGATCCTTCAACGCCACCCAGTTTACAAAAATAGGGCCGTGGTAAATGTGGAATGGTCCCTGGCGGTATATGACAATTTAAAATGTTTTAAGAGGTTTTCAATCTGTCATATACCGTCACAAAACACTCCACATTCATCACAACCCTATTTTTGTAAACTGGTGGGGAGTTGAAGGATGATTTTTCGTTAGCTTCCAAGCATTCTCTTGGCGAAGTTAAGCGTGACCAGGATATTTAATCGCCTGCTTTTCACTCTATAACAAATACACATTCCATATGACTACTTAACTTGAGTGGTGAAGTGACCTTGACTCAGGCGTTGTCAAATCAAATTTGACCTAAAAATCACGTTTTTTCGGTCCATTTGTGTTGTGCCCCCTGCCCGTACGTGAGGGGATTGTTCCCATTCGGTGCTATATTTTACACTTAACTATATTACCTATAAGATATGACCAAAAGCAACATAAGTTTCCAGATAGTTTCCTTATAAACGCCTTGTAAGATATGGCTGAATAAAGTGTTTGTGCGGAAATACTTTAAACCGCTAGTGTATGTGCTGAAAGAAATATTATGTTTCAGATTAAAAGAACAAAATGTTGTTCAAGTTGCTGAAAACAAATTAAAACCGAAGCAGCTAATGAAAATTATTGCTAACTTTTTATATATAAATTTGAGTGCATTTATGTAAAAGGAAACATCTGTAATCTATTTTAAATATTTTTTTCCAATTATGTGTAAGTTCCTCAAAATTATTTCAAAGTTAGAATCCATTCTTATCCTAACTTATTTTATAACCAGTAGGTTCAATAGAAAACAACACTTTTAAGTGTTAAAAATCACCAACTGAGTGGAATTAAATGATTGTTGTTTTAGTAAGAATTCAATTTAAAATTGATATTGATAAAAATATTACACCTATTCTTCAATCATAAATTGGAATCAGTGATACATAGCATTGCTCTTTTAAGCATGAAATGATGTTGTAAAATGCCACATCTATGGATCGGTGAAATTGATACATGAAACTCAACTAGCTTGGGGCATGTTTTGTCTCAAATGTTTATTTCAAAGAACACTAGTCTCATGCGGCATCCATGGGTGCTAAAATAAACCTTGTTAGTCTCAGCTCAAGGGCAAGGTTTAGTCGCTGTATGTGTCATTAAGTTGTTACATTTACCGGATCATTGTTTAGCATTAGAATAAATGCAAATTTAATTAGATTTTAGCATGCTGAAGTGAATATTATTGTAAATATCATCAGAATTTAAAAATAAGCATTGAAAATGTTACATTATTATAATAAACAAACCTTGAATTTCGTCACTTTCAGGGCAGGCGAAGATGGCCTTGACTATTATAATATATTATATATACCATTTTGGGGGGCACCAAGGCCATGAAGACAGGGCACTGAGGCCAAAGCAATATTTATTGTGCAGGCTTCTCGGATGAACTTCAACAAATTTTGATGTTGGTTAGTACATGTATCCAACAAATTATGCCACGAACTCCCAGCACGATCCCCGCTGCAATGGCAAATGTATTTTTTCACAAAAAACTCTCTTGGCCCTTTGTTTGCTATATAAGTTCAAACAGGGTAATATATATACAACATTTAACATTATCAGTACGTACACCTTTTTTGTTCAATGAGATATTTGGAAAAATAATACATATATGCAATGTACTATTTTTCCAAAAATCTCAATCTCAACTATTTTGGCCAGCATGCAATCATGATAGTATTTGCCCAGGTTTTTATGGCGACATCAACTCGCACGTGAATACCTCAATATAGCAATGTTTTAGAAATGTGCTTGCTGCGGGAATGGACTCGTCTATAGATTGACTCAAATTTGTCACGAACTCACGGCAGTTTTTCTGTTATTTTTTCATTCAGTAATTGACACACTGAAACAAACAAAAATGAATGGCATGGCAGTCTAGGGGCAGTCTGAGCAGTATGAAATAGGGGCACGGCCAATCTGGCCGTCGAGGTCGATGCTTTTCTTGGGGCATCAAGGACAATGACTAGGGCATCACCGTGAAATGTGAGGCTTGATAATAAAGTATTTTCAAGTCCAAAGAAACAAAATATACTAATTGAAATTTTCGTCTCTTCTGTTTCAATACATTCAATTAAATTTTTAAGATGCTTGCGAAATTTGGAATTGGCAAAATGAGTGGAAAGATATGAATGAAGATTTTGAATAAATGGCTTTTAAAGTAAGTATATGGTGAAAATGCTGAATTTCTTTTTTGACAACACATCCATGCATAATAGTTTAACTATACCTGGAGTTTTGAATGTCAATTAAGCCAGGAAGTGCAATTAATCATGGTTAATTGATCATATTTTGATATCAAACACTATATTAGTTAAGGTTGGGCCGATCCACCCTAAATCGGTAATTGCCGATTCCCGATTCAATTTTCAAGAATCGGCCCGATCCGATACCGATCCCGATTTTGTTATGAAGTTACTTATAACTCTCAACGGTAATGAAGTGGTAAGTATCACTGGTACTTTTCCAGGAATTTGATCATTTATTAATGTAGAAATTGAAATAATGATCAAGATTGACAATAAAAGAAATGAAAGCAAGTTACTTTGTTAGTCTGTTTACCTTTATTACCATACTTGTCTTGACTCCTTTTTTTATATGCTTCCTTTTATATATGCGTGATGATTCCTTTAGAGATGGTTCTTCAGGTTTGTTGTTGTAAAACCTGATGCAGGCACCCCTCCCCTTGACACTCTACCACTGCATGCCTTGCAAATAGCCTTGGTAACATCATCATCTAAGTCAAAATAATCCCAATTTTTTGCAGTGAGAGGCATATTTGATTCAATTTGTCAGTTCTAGTTCCTATTAATAACCACTAGTATATTGAATTAGATACACAAATGTTTAAGCATCGTCACTTATGCGCCACACAACTAGCTAATTATAATTTTGGGTCTCTCAAATTGAGTCAATTATGGTACCCCTATTGGTCTACTACTATTATTTATTCATAAAACTTACATGCCTGTAGCTGCCTCATGGCTAATTATAATATTGGGTCTCGCGAATTGACCAATTACGGGTACCCCTCCGGGTCTTCTATTAACAGTTCATTCATAAAATTTATACATCGCCCTGCATCGAGGCTAATTATAATAATGGGTTTCATGAATTGATCAATTACAGGTACCCCTCCAAGGCAATTATCTAGGCACGATCTAGGGCAGTGCAACCTGGGGATTTCCTAACAATTCATTCATAAAATTTATACATCGCCCTGCCTCGTGGCTAATTATAATAATGGGTTTCATGAATTGATCAATACAGGTACCCCTCCAGGGCAATTATCTAGGCATGATCTAGGGCAGTGCAACCTGGGGATTTCCTGGGTATTTTATTATGACGAAATTAAGAAGAAAACAAACTATAAAAAAATAGCGGTTCTCATGAAAAATAAGGACAATTATCAGATGATTTAACTTAATTAAAACTTCTTCAAACTTCATTTCTTCAATAACAATGCTCATAAATAATGTAAGCTTGTTGTTGTTGTTATTATTAAATAAATCAGTGATTTGGTCCATGGGCATCTAGAGTTTCATTGAAATGCAAATTAACGTACCTAGTTTCGCTGGAAACGTAAACACGTGGTTTCATCTCCATACCATACTGAGTGGATCGCACATATCCGTAGTTAGTGTACAGTAGCGTGCAGTACGGGTCGGGGTAGAGATACAATGACTAATCCTGTCTGGGCCAGCAATTTGCGGCTGCGCAGTATTCAATTACGATGGGGGAAAACACGAGTTATTTATAGAATGAGCTTCTCGTATCAGTATGGAACTTTTTTAGAACAGAAAACGAAATAAAATAAAAAGAATACGGTTTTCAGCTTTCTGAAAAGTTCTTGTAATGATAATTGAAAGTAAGGCAGGTAACATTAAATTCCAACAACACAGAATGCTTGCATTTTAAACATGATTTATGGAGATTTCCAGCTACATATTCAAGCTGTTGTGGTATGTATGAATCGGTTGGCTGAATCGGTAGTTTATGTGATTTTTACCGATCCCGATTCGTCACCGATCTCGCAAAAATCGGCCCGATTGAATCGGCCCATCTCTAATATTAGTTATTAGTAACTTTAAAATTGTTTTGCAACAATTTGTATTTTAAGCTGTAAATGGAGAATGCAGAAAGAAAGTGTGACATATATATCATTCAAAAGCTGAGATTATATGGAATTAAAATAAGCAATAACCTCAATTTTGAAATTCACTCATTTTGTCAGAGCACCTCTAATGTGGGTTTTGTGCAAACAACTTTTTCCCAAATTTTATTTGAGGAATGTATTTGTACTAACAAAAACACATTGGAAATTGAGATTTTTAATTTTTTGTAGAAAATTTTGCCCAAAGACGACAAATTTGTTTGTCTAATTTTCTATTTTTTTCTTCGTTTTGGTTCTTTTAAGGTATTTTATCAGGGAGAAGAGTTTCGACTTAAAATTCCTTTGTGAAAGTGCTTATTCTGATATTGGGTCCATATGGACACTCCCCCCCCTGACCACCAATGGGCATGTACAAGACTTGTAATACTTACAACTTCATAAATTAATTGTTTACTTGTACCCAAATATCTCTGGAAACTTTCCCAGGGACCCTTCTTTGAAAGTGTTATGTTACAAATGATAATTTGTGGGCTGCTCTTGCAAAATGAGAGGAAAGTCGCAAATCTACATTTTGAATAAATGGCATCAAAAGTAAAAATAGGATGAAAAAGTCAAATTTTGTTTTTTGACATAAAACACATTAATACATAAGTGTCTATCTTTTGAAGGTCAAATTTGCCGGGAAGTGCAATTATTCACAGTTAATTGATTGCATGTTGCTATTATACACTGTAGTAATCAGTATCTTTGCAATCGATTTGCAACAAATTTTTATTGCAATATTATTTAGTGGACTGCTTTGGATTTCGATCTCTAAATGAAGAATGGAGAAGGAAAGTGTGACATATTATATATCATTCAAAAGGTGAGATTATAGAGAATTCAAATATGTCATAAACTCGATTTTGAAATTTGCGACTTTCCTCTCATTTTGCCAGAGCATCCCTCATTTATATATACAATGTACATTAATTAAAGGTGTAGGTTCCGATCACATTCTCATCCCCCAGCGGAAGTAGTATATTTTTGATGCCACATGTAAGCCCATATATTTCTGATTATGAATCCAAAATTTCACCTCCAAATTCTTTATACTTATGGAGATATAGCACAAAATGTAAAATTAATTAGTAAACTTATTTTCCATTTCTTTTGTATTTACATAACAGCCTCAACCCCAGGGTTGCATGCTTTCTTTTGCCTCTCAAAAGAAAAAAAAAAAAAACAAAACAAGCTAAGATTGAAACCTTGCACAATGCATTTCACTGGTCAAGTTCAATAAATTAAAAGTAAATTATACACATCCTAAAATAGCCTACACATTTAAGAATGTAACTTTCCATCAAATACAAGATGGAGAATCCTTGGTTTGAATAAATTTACTAGTTCTTCAATTTGAAATTCCATGGTTTCCAATCATAATGATTTGAAATTAAAATCATCAATGCCAAAAAACAAATTTACACCTTGTAAATTTGTAAACCATTATTTCAGATAAGTTGATCAAAGTGTTTTGCTTTAACACTCAAATATTTTGTTGAAAATCCATTCATAATCATATTTAGACAGCTTATACAAACTTCTCATAGAATAATAATATGTATATTCAGGATAAGTGAAAATGAAAACGCCACATATACACCCATGAGACACCTTAGCTTCTCAAATTTGGAAAATTGATGGGTGTGGTGGGTGGGAAAAAAATTTGAAATAGCTAAATATGAATCCATGTCTGCACAATGCACTTATAGAATGCATAATATCATCAGAGATGGCCATCTGTTCCATCTCAAGAGTGGTTCCTGTTAAGTGACCAAACACAATAGGACCATTCATCAAAGAGAAAGAATACCTTGGTCATCTAGCAGCACACTAAATGAAACCTTGGATGGACCAGCATTAAGAATTCTTGGGGTCTTCTCGCCTTGGCTGATATGGCACACTGATGTGTGCATTGTGTCCAGCTTGGATTACAGTCACATGTTCTGCTTTTTCTGCAACGTCAATATTACCTGTATTAGGATGATAAAAAAGATTAAAACAGAGGGATATTAATACTGACATTGTTGTTATAATTGAATTACTAGTAGGATATCATTTCTACATTGAATACAATGGCTATAGGATATACTCTTGAGTTAAAATGTTTGAAAATGAATTTCGCATATTCTTGATAGAGTTTATTATGAAAAAACTTTTATGATTTCATAAAGCAAATTTCTAGGTGTTCATTTCCTGAAGTTGTTTAACCCTTTCTAGTCTGACCAGTTTTTCCACCCAGGCTGAAGGCATTTTAATTCTATACTGTCTTCTAAAGTTAATTCAAGTTATCTTTAGAAATACTCTACATAATTCAATGAGACTTCAGCATATACTTATACTTCAATGTTAGTACAACTGACCTGACAGTAATTTAGGGGGAGGGGGGGGGGTGTCGCCACTTGGTCCAAACCCATTTAGTCCAATACCACTTAGTCCAATGTCATTTGGTCCAAACCCATTAGGTCCAATAACCAATTAGTCCAATTGCCTGTTTGTCCAAAACCCACATAGTCCATAACCATTACGTCCAATTAGTTTTTAGTCCAATAGCCTGGTGGTCCAAAACCCATTTAGTCCATTCCTATTTGGTTGAATAAAAATTTAATTATCATTTAGGCCATTACCATTTAGTACAACTATCACTTGGTCCAACAGCAATTTGATTACCATTTAGTCCAATATCATTTAGTCCAATTACCATTTGGTCCAACAATAATTTGATTACCATTTGGTCCAATATCATTTAGTCCAATTACCATTTGGTCCAACAATAATTTGATTACCATTTGGTCCAATATCATTTAGTCCAATTACCATTTGGGCCAACAATTATTTGATTACCATTTGGTCCAATATCATTTAGTCCAATTACCATTTGGGCCAACAATTATTTGATTACCATTTAGTCCAACATCATTTAGTCCAATTAGCATTTGGTCCAACAATAATTTGATTACCATTTGGTCCAATTACCATTTGGTCCAATAATAATTTGATTACCACTTGGTCCAGTGATGTTTCTATTTGGTCCAGTGACATTTAATGACTCTAATTATAATTTGGAGTGATTATCAGGATTTTATCCAATGTGAAGCCATTTGCATCAATAATGTCCATTGCTATTTAATTAATTAATGCTGACTATAGAACTAAATGATAACCTTTATAATATCTTCAAGAAAATTTCCACATAATTTAAACAAGGATATTACAGAGTTAATATTGTTGCTTCAAACGGCGATGACAACCCGGATTACATAATCATGATAATGGTCTTGTATTCACCACCCAGTACACAGTCAACCACACCGTGACATAGTTACATGTAAATACTTTGAAATCTCATCCCCTCCCATGCAGGTTGTGAGCACTGTTTGTATCATGAAATGAAATGAACAATGAATGTGGTTTTGCCATTAAGAGACTCTAGATTTAAGCAATTTACTTGGCCCCTGTTTCATGCTCTCAATGCCTGGTCACTGTAGTCTGGTACTCTTTGAATTCTGCCCGTTTAGTCTTTTGATAAAGAAATATGTATTTAGTAGGCCTACCCATTTCCTGCATTTTGACCTTTCTGATTAACAGCATACTAGCTTGTCTTTGTAATGGCAATTTTCAGCTCCTGAGGGCTAATATCATGTGGTTAGATAATATTTGATCAAGGTTTATTGGATTATGTAATAATATCAGTTATCAAAAAAAAATCATCAGAGATATCCCCTTGACCACAAGTTGTATTAAATTGCATATGCATCTGCCTGTTTAACTCTGATTTTACATGAAAACAGACACAGAGGTTGCTATGTCAAATTCTAATATCCAGTATGTCAGCGCACACCCGGGGACCGCTCACATACTAAAGTGTTAGGCCTACTCAAAATTAAACCATAAATGGCGTAATTGTTGAGAATTGCAACTCTAAATGGCGTTTGTAAATCGCACCCCACACAGCATACTGGCATAAGATGTAATAATCTTTTTCTTACAAATAAGGCATCAAAAAGTATCAGTCAATACTTATTTCTCTTACATGTTTTGTTTTTATGCAAAACATGTACAGCAGCCTTGATAATCAACTGAGAAACACTGGGTGAAAAGTGACCCTTAGCGGAGGAGATAGTTTGAAGCTGTTTGAATTTTTAAAAATATTAAAAATTTAAAAAGTATCAGTCAATACTTATTTCTCTTACATGTTTTGTTTTTATGCAAAACGAAATGACAATAGACTAAACAGATATTAAAAATTTATTGAACTAAATGACAATGGACCAAATGGAAATCAAATTATTATTGGATCAAGTGGTCATTGGACTAAATGACAATGGACTAAATGATACTTAGAATTGTATTGGACCAAGTGGTCATAGGACTAAATGGTAATGGGCCAAATGGAAATCAAATTATTATTGGACCAAGTGGTCATTGGACTAAATGATGATGGACTAAATGATAATCAAAATTTTATTGGACCAAGTGATGTTGGACTAAATGGGTTGTGGACCATCTGGCCATTGGACTAACAAGTAATTGGACTAAGTGAAAGTGGACCTTTTGGGTTTTGGACAAACAGGCAATTTGACTAAAAGGTTATTGGACCTAGTGGGTTTGGACCAAATGACAATGGACTAAGTGGTATTGGACTAAATGGGTTTGGAATAAGTGGCGACAAACGCATCCCCCAGACACCCTACGGCAGGAATAAAGAAACTGCATCAGTTTATACCAGAATATAAACAAAGTGTAGAAGCCACCATCTTTAGAGAATGGGGAATTTCAAATTGTATTTAGAAGTGGTGACTTGACATGGGAGCTAATTAATTTCTGTGCCAGCTAACACTCAGAATTTAAGCCTATGCAGAATCAGTGTATAATTTCTCCCAAACAAGGATCAAATGAAACAAGAACTCACCTGGCATCCAGTCATTGAGCGTATCATTGCCACCTATGTTTGATGCTCCTGAAGATTCTGATAAACTTTGTTTGTTCTTTCTCCCACATCTCACGGAAAGCTATTGGAGACAAAGATAAATTGACCCAATAGTTAAAGGTGCAATTCATGATTTTGATGTGGCCATTTTTCTAGCTAAATAAAAAGAAGAGTAAAACATAAATATATACTGAAAATTTCACTTGATTCCGACTGATCGTTTCCAAGTTACAAGCTTTTCAGCATTTTTGAAAATCCCCATAGACTACTGTGTTGTAATTACTGTCGGGGCCCCGACAATAATTAGAAAATGACACATTTTTTCACTTTTCTCAAAAATGCAAGCACATATGAAAGAATGGTTTGGGGATTGTAACATACCACTTGAGGATTCTTATAAGCTAAAAAACTCAAATTTGATAGAGGTGACCTTGAGGGTGAAAAGTGGATCATGAATTGCCCCTTTAATAACACTTTCATTTTGCACTTTAGTATTCTGACTCTTGTAATTATGGCTCTGTTGCTTAAGATGGAGTCTGGGATATGTTTTTGTGCCAACAAGTTTGATGGAGGTTTATACAAATGATTGAGGCAAATGGATGATTTTAGCTATAATAAGTTGTATAAATGCTCATGTAATTGTTACAACTGGTTTATTCCAAAAACAATTACAGGTTGTGATTTAATATCCAAAACATTTATTTAAAAACCAATAACATTACAACAGATGTAGCCATTTTGTGATTTTGTTTGCAAAAACTATGTGAAATTAGGTTACAATTGAAATCAGGGTATTTTATTCAAACAACACCCTCTATTTCATGCAATCGTATTGACCAATATCACAAAAGCAGAAAAAAGTAATGAAAACTCCCATGTTCAAAATCCAAAAACAAAATTGTGTGGAAGAGTGAAAGTTAGAGACACTAGGTATTTCTTATGGCAACCACAAAATGTTTCATACCACCCGAGTCAAAAAAACTGCAATGATTAGATGGAAGCCATATTGTAAGAACAAAAGTAATTTCGAACAAATAATATTAATTTCTAAATAGATCATGAATAAAGCTTTCAAAGGGTGAAAGAATGGTGCAAATTGATAAAGGCATTGTGAAGATATTCTTATTTGAATATTATGGTACGAAAACAGTACTGTCCAACTGAGCATGCCTTGGCAAACGACAATTCATAACGAGTAAGTACCAATATTGAATTTAATTTCGTGCAAGCACCTCTTGAATAATAACACCAACCGATTACCTTGCTCCAGTGAAAATCTCCTCTTAATCTATTAATTTACATATGAAAGATAATTTAGGCGGTCTTTCCAAGTGCAAAATGACACGTTTGGGGTACTGTCTTAGAACGTGCTCTTATTGCTGGGGTTTATTTCACCACCAAATCCCATGCAGAAGTTAAACAGAGATTCAGGGGTGCATTCTCCCAATCGGGTGTACTATGTGCATCCACCATCTATGAATTCAGGCGAAATTCAAAAGAACAAGAACAGTCCATAAACTAAATAAAGAGAGATCTTGAAGACCGCGAAAGGCAAGAAGCAGGAGAAATGTCGATGAGTTCGTCAGGCAAGGGATCCCGAAGTGAGCTCGCAAAGAAAACCTATACCACATGTGTCCCGGTCCACGTTCAACCGTTTATTGAATATTCAGGGCCACCAAGCTCAAACGGCCCTTTTCAACGTACCCAAACCAAAGAGTATGTCATAATTGTATCCTACGTATTGAATGAAACGTATGCACGACAGTTGGACAGCACTGTTTTTATGCCTTCCTATTAAAATAAGCATATCTCCATGACGCCTTTATCAATTTTCCTCATTTTTTCTCCATTTTAAAGGTAAATCTGTGATCTATTTAGCTATATACATTTCATGTTCATGACATCTCTTGTTCTTAAAATATGGCTTTTATTTAACTATTGCACTTTTTTTTGACTCACTCGGTACATTTTATATACAAAAGGTTCTCAATTGAGGGCTATAATATGGATAATGAATCCATGGAGAACATTCAATAAATTAATTGTGAAATCTGTGGCTGAAAACCCTGGACAAACTCTTTAAGTCATGGGTTTGAATTAAAGGGGCAATTCATGATCCACTTTTCACCCTCAAGGTCACCTCTATAAAATTTGATTTTTTTAGCTTATAAGAATCCTCAAGTGGTATATGTTACA
The DNA here is from genome assembly GCA_000969725.1 of Ophiothrix spiculata. NCBI lineage: Eukaryota > Metazoa > Echinodermata > Ophiuroidea > Amphilepidida > Ophiotrichidae > Ophiothrix > Ophiothrix spiculata. Next base: position 13,997 of record JXSR01S030087.1, on the reverse strand, counting down.
ATCCCCAAACCATTCTTTCATATGTGCTTGCATTTTTGAGAAAAGTGAAAAAATGTGTCATTTTCTAATTATTGTCGGGGCCCCGACAGTAATTACAACACAGTAGTCTATGGGGATTTTCAAAAATGCTGAAAAGCTTGTAACTTGGAAACGAACAGTCGGAATCAAGTGAAATTTTAACTATATATTTATGTTGTACTCTTCTTTTTATTTAGCTAGAAAAAAGGCCACATCAAAATCATGAATTGCACCTTTAAAGGAGCATGGTCCAATTGCCTCAACTTTTTTTCAAACTTTTTGAGATGTTGGTACCAAATTGTTGCTCGTATTTTTCTCAAAATCCATGTGAAATTTCACGGCTGAGTTATGTTCCGTTTTGAGGATATATATGAAAATGTGTCTAATTATGGTTACCATAATTAATTTTACAAAGTGACAAATAGGTGGGGTGGTTCTGAAATACAAAATTGACCATAAAATCAAAATGGTTTAATCGATTCAGCTGAAATTTAAAAATTAGATCTCTTGAGTTATCTTCTTTCATATGACATTGAAAGCTATATTTTGAAAAATCGGACCAAGTTAAGTATCAAGAAGGCTGGCTCTAGCACTATTTTGCTATTTGATTATATGAGAAGTTACGACACATCAAAAAGCTATGACACATTGTAATACAGCTTTTCCATGAAACATTACTGTTTGCAAACAAACAAATTAAGTGAAACATAGTTTACAAAATCTATTACATCTGTTCATTACGGCTATATTGTAAAAAAAATTAAATAATCAGAAATGGAATTAACTTTTGTTTTCTGTATTTAGCAGAATAACGAGGCAGCACCTCAGTCACAGATTTCTACATAGACAACCAACGTGATACAGATTTATCTCCCTAGCAAAGCAGTTACATTTCTTTATACATAAGCATTCTTACCTTTGGAGCTAAAAAGACTTCATGATAGCGTCCATCTTCAAGAAACTTCTTTGAAGGAATGTTGGCAACTGGATCGAAGTCTTCACCCTGTAAACATACTTCAAGTACCTTAACCGTTTGCTCATTGCTGCAAGTCTTACAAGCAGGTCCGAATTTATACGGCAAGTTTGGGAAATCCTTTTGTCTGATGTCTTCTAATTTACCTGCGACCCATCGAAATACTTGCACTCCTGATCTTTGATTTCCTTCTATACTCTGTACAACTACTCTGATTAGTTGTTGTGTAATTGACTTCATTTGCAACTCGACCATGAAGAAGATATCATCTTGGTTGAAGCAAAATATTCCACATCGACTAAACAGTCTTCCATGTGTGTGAACTCGACTCTTGTGATGATACCAACAACGGGCAAGTAGTCGATAGAAAATCGCTGAACATGGAACATAACCAAAATCAAAGTAAAACTCTTCGTCATCATCTGAATTGTCCCAACATTGATCTGGACTTTGATCTGGTAGATGGGATGGCACCAGACATTGCTGGAATCTTCCTCCATCTACAAATCCCATTGGCAAAAGCATGTTGTATGCTTCAAGAAATCTGACAATGGTGTAAACCATGTCTTTGTTTTCTTCAAGGATTTCTGTGAGTAACCCAATACTTGCAACACCCTGGTTGGATAAAGTTTGCCATTCTTTAGCATTTTCAAGTTGACGTTCAGACAAAGAAGGGAACCTCAATAACTCTTTCATTAAGTTGATAAAATGCTGTGGCTCTAAAATGACAAAGCCTTTCATTGTGTCGTCATCATCACGATATATAAACTCTCCAGAAAGGTGACCATATCGTAAGAAGTCCAAAACCTTTTCTGCATTGAAACCATGAGCCACAGCTTCTTCAATAAGATCATCTCGTTTAACGAACCAGGGATTGTTTCTTTCATTTTGCAATTTCTTCATATGTTGTAAAAATCGCAAATATGATATGGGCTGATTTTGTTTTCCAAAAGGTCGGTTCTTTGCCTGTCTTCGAATCGACTCTCTAAGTAACATTCCTTCTTCATCAATGTAATGTGAGTTTTCCACCAAAAATAAAGGGGTTTCATTTGTCCTATTGATTGCCAGAATTTGGCAAAAGTCATTGTATAATTCTTCTTGCAATTGTTGTGACAGACTCCTCAAGAGTTCTTCTTCATCTCTGACACTATCTAAATGAGTTCCAATGATAAACACAAGTGCATCAAACACATCCGAATGAGCTTTTATAGTAAATAGCCACTTTCGTAGCTGCTCAATTTGTTGCATAACATTGTCTCTTGCATCTTCAAGATTAAATGTAAGAATGTACACAGCTTTTCTAGACAAGAAGAAATGCTGCATGAATTTATAAACAGAATCACCGGCAAAGTCCCAAACAACAAGCTTTACGACGGTTGCATCGATGCCCTTTGAGGAGAGAATCAATTGTTCCTGAATGGTATTAATTGGAATACCATTCTGATGATATCTGTGCACCTGCCAACATACGTACATGTCTCTGATTAAAAACATGGATGCACTTATCCATTGACTCCACTGTATGGAATTGGGAAACCGCCAACCAATTAATGGTCCAAAGATAATTGCGGCTACTAGTCCGATTCCTTTTTTGCCTATGTACGAATCCTTTAAGAATTCATACGCTACATGTCTCCTCCTACCATACAGAGCGCATAACATAGCCATTATCCCCATCACACATCCTATAGAGAAAGGCAAAAGGAATCCCCAAAGTAAATATGATATATAGTGAGAAATAATTATTATGAAAAGTGTAAATGATGCTATCATTATACGGCATCTTTTCCTTCGTACCTTTGAACATATCTTAAGAATATCTCCAATATGTTGAACAAATATGAATCCTAATAAATTGCCGATCCACAGCATGGAAAGTAAAACCAGGTCAGCTTTATCACTCTCATTCTTGTTGTAGTTTGGACTGGACATCAAGCAAAATGCAACAGCCATGCCAGTTCTGCCACCAGTGCCACCTAAGTATCCTGCAATTCCAGATATTAAAACGCAGTTTATGATTGTAACTATTCCTGACAAAGTTTCATAGTTCAGACCCACTGTGCAGTCACAGATTATAGAATCATACACAGTGTATACAAGTATGGCTTGCAAAGAATAATGAGTGCCAAATCGGTAGGCAGTTGTAGTATCCACAAATAAGCATGAACTTATGACAATAAGCCAGACAAATGAACCAAACCCACCCTGATGAAACAACCCAAAAGCACTTGAACATATCAAAATCGAAATCCATTTCATGAGCATTCCAAGAATCTGTATAGTGCTTTTCAGTCTATCTAGCACATTGGTGACTTCTTTTGGGCTTTCATGCGTTCTCTTGTTATAACGACTTCTAAATTCACCATTTTCTTTCTCTGTTTTCAGTGAACCATTGAAGGAATCTTTATCTTTACAGACACTCCAAGATGCTGAGAGTTCGGGATCATCAGATTTAAGGTTGTCACTTGTAGATTCTGTCCATTCAGGTGACAGATCCGATGTCTCGCAAATACTTATCTCAATGCCCTCTGTAGAGTTTGGCTCAACAGTTGGATCACAACATCCTCCAGTAAGCATCTGTAGGAGACTAGACTTTCCGACTCCCTTTTCACCAACAATCAATACTCGTAATCTGTTGCAGATGTTTTCACCGTGTTCCAGTGCAGTTTGGTATTCATGATGCAAAAGATGGTCATTTGCAATCACCCCACGATGCAAACTTCTTCCAAACCCTTGGTAGCCTTTCATATATGCACCAAAAGTTTTCTCCATTCTGTCTGTCTCTGCCACTGCAATAAACATTAGAAAATAAAACAATGATTAATAGGTTTATACATATGCATCGTATGTTGGTCACATTGTCTGTATGAAGTAAGTGCTTACAACGTGCTTACAACATATGAACTTTCTGTGATTGCCACATAATCGTGCGGAGACCATACTTATACCCGTATTGTACGTGCGTGCAAGTGCCTTGAACGCAAGAATTTTTCCCAAATGTCGAAAACTATAATCAGGAAGACACCAATTCCATAAACTCTGATTAGGTTCTGATCCTGCAAGTCCAACTTCAAGTGACAATGCATGAGCATGATGTGGCATTCTTTCTAAATCCTGAGACTTTTTTTTTTTTAATTCTAAGAGATTTGTTAAAATGAAAAAAAAAAAACAGTTTTGAGATTTAAAATAAAAATTAACACCCCAAGACATCACTGACTCTGTAAATTTATTCAGACTCCTTGGCTTTATGATGGTGAGAGCATTATTGGAAAAGGTCACCATCGGTGACGCTGTGATTAAAGGGGCATTGGAAAAAAATTTGAAATTTTATTTATGGATGATTTACACTGAATATATTAGAAAATAATGGTAAATTACTAAATATTGAGAAAATTTTGCTCAAAACTTTCAGTAAAGTCAGAAATTATAAATTTAGTTTGTTTGTTGATCTTGGGTACATGGCTATTCTCAAAACGTATGTATTGATGCTATACATCAAGAAAGACCCAAATAATTGTTTGTAAAACAAATTAAAACAAATTTTCCGCATCATAGATTGCCAATAAAATCAAAAGAAATTTAGAGATTGCATTAGATCTCCTGATAAAGCCACTGGTAAAGTTTCTAACTCTAGGGACCAGTATTTGTCATTGTCAACAACGATAATTAAAAATAAAAGAATACCTAAATATTTTGATATTATAGGGTTTGAATTTGACTATAAATCTTTGCATGCTGCCATTATTACCACTAATACTTAAAATGGTACAAAAATCTCAAATTGTTTTGGGGAAAATTTGTGGATGATGCTGATTTTGTCCAATGCCCCTTTAACACACAAAGACAATGTTTGACGCTGTGTTGATCTGCGATGTGCCAACTTTGGGTCTTGGGGCTCATGTAATTTTTGCGTAGAGGATTTTGTAGCATCTTATGGAGAGGGAGGAGACGATGAAAACTATACCATTAGGAAAACAACATCAACATGCAATGTTTCACATGTATATGTAATTTGCTGTAGAAATGATTCACACATTTGGATTGATTTAGTCTGGAAACATACTAAAATGACAATATTACTGCCATTGCGCATTAATCATATCAATCACAAATATTATTAATGTATAAACATTGCATATCTATCCCTGATTGGCACAGGTTACTTTTTGAACACTAATGCAGATTTGAGAAAAAATTTAGTGACTATCATAACATAATACAGATTGTCCAGAAATGATTTATACCTGGTTTCAAAAAATCAGAAAAATTATTAAATCATAATTTTTCATAAAACCAATAGCTTATCTACAATAGTAGATAAGTCTTCTACATTTTCCACAGGTTTCATCAAAATATCATGCTTCATTGCTTTGTGCGATGACGTAATTGAAAATTGAAAAAAATTCAAAATTCTTCACAAACCTAAAGACTTGTTTAAATTGAAAATGAACAAGATTTGACCAAAACTTTACCCACTGCTCCACAAAAAAATTCAATAGCCGGGTATAAATCATTCGTGGACACTCTGAACATCTAGATTTTAAAAACAGATATTAATTGAATTTGGCTAATTACCCTGTCAATAACTTCGGCAGAGTTTTGTTTTTGACAAGTTTCTTTCTTCTTTACAAGACGGCATGACATGCCGTCTTGTTCTATCTTTGACAAATTCTTCTTTCTGGCAATCACGTTTTGACATATAACTCGGTCGTGACATGTCGGATCTTTACCAAACTTGGTCAGAAGGACCAATGACCTTTTCCAAACATGTCAAACGATTTTGACTTGCATTTGACCTTTGACCTTGAGACAGAGGTAAAAAAATGATTTTATTATAAAAGCTAACTCCTCCCACAAATAAAATGCTATGATGACAGCTCTTGGTCATATAACTTGACTTTGGTCGGTGCATATTGGTGGTGCTCCGTTAAGGGATCAAAGGTCAACAAAGGTCACTTTCGGATGAAAATTGAAATATCATTAATAATCAATATCTGCCAAGTGCAAGGTGGTAGAATAATTCTACTCGCATAGATAGATTGCGTGAAATATACTGAACAGGTATAGGTGACCTTTGACCCCAAAGGTCGAAGTTCATTGGTCATAAGTCAAATTGTCAAAATGCTCCGATTGGCTTGAAAATTGGTATGCAGGTACGGTAGAGCATCTTGAAGAACATACAAATATTTTCAAGCACATCCAAAGGAGCATGGGGGATCATCATTGGCATGCCCAGGGGGATGGCTTTGGGGGTTGAAGTCCCCCCCCCCTCTCGCAAGATTATAGAAACGATGTAAATTCAGCCTGGTTATAATGATTTTTACCACTCAGCCCCCCTCAAAACCCTCAAAAATCCTCAAATCCCCTTTAGCCCCCCAAGAGGAAAAATCCTAGACATGCCAGTGATTATGGGAAGTTTCCCTATACAAATATAAAAATTTACCATTTTACAAAAAGTTCATTGATAGCTCAACAGGATAACCCCAAGCTAACCAGCCCTACAGGAATACCTATTAGCGATTGTTGAAAACAGCCACAACTGTTCACACTGACCATAAATTACTCATGTAATTCAGCCACAACTGTTCACACTGACCATAAATTACTCATGTAATTCCTGAACTTGTCTATAAAGTAAAAACAGGAACAAAGCCCAATTTTTGGTGAGGAAAAATAAGGCGAGTTGTAACATGTATGTTCAGGTACATTTGTAGGCCTAATTGTAATTCTATGGTCAATTCTCATGATGAATAATGTTGTTACCCAAGAGTGATTAAATTCAAATCTACAAACCAAAAAATAATATTCAATCTGAAAGAACACTTGAAGTCAAGAGTGTTGGAACTTTCACTTGGGGAACTAAATTTACTAACTGAAAAGAGGCCAGGTCATTTAAGATACAATTCCAGCTTTGTATTATAAATACCATTAGGGGGGGGGGGGTGCACTGCAATACACATGTCCCAACAATCATGTGGGAGGTTGGAAGACAGACTGACTGTACAATAAGGATGTACTTCTTCTAGGTTAGTTTTGTAAAGACTGTGAACTCTTTCTGGGTCAGTTGTAAAAGGCAGCCAAATCATATGAAAGATGTAATAAATCAGCATTTAAGGTGGCTTAGCACAGATAGAATTCCTCTATTTATTTTTCTAATTTTTTGATATATGGTGTTTTCATGTGTGCTGATCACATTTCTGAAATAAAAAATGGGGGTCACGGACTTAGTTTTTGAGAAAAACCCATTTCAAAAACACTATGTTTTACCACTTTTTACCATTGACTTCTATGGTAAAATCAAAATAAATCGGACAAAAACACTTGTAATTAAAAAACGGCTCTATTTTTTTCTCTCTTTTTCAAATATGTTTTGGTCCTTATATAGTTCTTTAAAAAAACGTAATAAAAAATATGGTCACCGACTTACTTTTTAAGATATTAAGCAAAATTAAGCCAAATATTGGCATTTTTAGCAATGAGTAACACCTTAAGCACTGTGCGCTTTGAGCAGTGCGTCACCAGGAGTAACGCGCATGGTCTTATGCATGAATATAAAAATGACGCAGTGTAAGATGGCATTATATTAAAGCGCAAGATAAAGTACGCCAGAAAGTACGATAAAAGCCCTTGATAAATACTTTGACATTGTGTCCAACACCGCTGATATCAGCTCACTCGTGTCCGACACCGCATCTGTGCTAAGCCACCTTAACAATATGTTAGTCAATATAAATAGTTTCTTTTGTAAATGCTGGTTAGTGAAACAATTCAGACTAGGGAAAGATGGGGTGAGTTGGTCCTCGGGGTGAGTTAGCCCACCAAGAGTTTCTGCTCACGTGACCTAGGGAGAATTATGTTACTTGTGATTTTTGGTCATGTATATAATGTATCAAATTTACCATGAAATTTACAAAACCCAGCTTATCTCTTTGTGTGAGTTATCAGTAAAACGAGTTTTCAGTTACCTAAGTAAACTTTTTTAACAAATATAATTTTGTACTAGTATCAAGATATTACTTCGCTGGTCCAAGTTATTAAATTGATTACGAGCTATGGTACATGTCCAGTATGTCATGGGATCAAATGCACTTTATCCTTTGTTTTGTTGATATACCCAGAGGTGAAGTCAAAACTGGGACTACGGGGCGAGTTGGCCCCCTACCACATGGGGCAAGTTGGCCCTTTGGGCGTGCCGTCTTGTGTGTCATGTCTTGACATGACTAGTTCTTTCTTCTTCTTTCTGGCAACACTTTGATGTCTTATATCTCCGGCATACAATGACCGATTTTGATCAAATTTGGGTGAAGGAACCAGGGTCACCTCCCATTTATGTCACCTGACCCTTGACCCCTCAAAGGTCACGTAGGGGTCACAGGGTCAAAAACAAGATTTTCACGAAAAACGTTTCCAACTCATCAGGGTTTCGAGGTGCGGTCATCAAATTTATGGATATGAAACGTCTTGAGACCCTCTACAATTGTTACTTAACGAGAAATTCATCGGTGGTTGCATGGGGTCACCAGGGGTCAAATAAAAAGGTCAAATTTTCAACTTTGTCCGATTTCAACGTTTATGGTGTCAAATTGTTCGTTTTGGACTAGCGATCAAAAGTGTCAATAGTGACCCCGTCGTCCGACATTTTCTTGGGGGTCAAAGGTCAAAAGAAAGGTC